>JAQIVZ010001412.1:0-33462 GCA_034700945.1 Arrhopalites spinosus
GTCTGATTGCCATGGCCTAGTCCATGAGGAGACGGTTCGTCCATGGACTGGGTTTGCCCGTGGCCTACCACATATATTCAGAGATAGCACTAGCTAGACTGTACTTTTGTGGATGTGGGTACAGGGGAGGGGAGAAAGCCGTAAGCCAAAGAAAATAAAAAAGTTTCTAGTTCAAAGTTATATTGAATAGACTCTGTACATTGTTTGGGATTGTTTTCTCCACTACAGTGCTCTAAATCCTGAGAGTTTTTGTATGTGTATAAGAGAGAGAATTGTGTCCTCCTCTTCTTCTTTTCTCTCTTGTTCTCCTCCGTATAACATATTAATTTATTGATGCAGTTGTTTGTATGTGTGTTTGTGCATGTGCTCTTGTTCCGTTTTGGTTGAACAAGTCTTTTGGGAAAGTTTATTTCAGTGATTTATTATTATTTATTTTTATATAATAATAATATATTGGAGTAAAGGCTCTTTCTCTCCCTTTTTTTCTTTCATTTTTTTATATATAATTTTTTTATTCTTAACAAATTCAAGTTATGAGCAACAGTCACATGATCAACGCTTTCATTCTTTTTTTTGTCTGTTGTCTTGTCTTGTAATATATATTTTTATATTTGTCTACAATAAGAATACTATAATAATAGATAAATAATATTAACAATTAACAATCAGTATAATTTACTAATCTTAGTTAGCTTTCTCTTTCTTTCATTCAACAAATATTTTCATAGACTATTTTCTAAATAATTTATTTCATTGTACAATATTATATAATGATTTGATATTAATCAATTTTTTGATAACTTAAAAGACTTTCTATAATTTATGTTCTGTACAGTGTACTTACACAATTAATCTAATAATTATTTAACAATGGATTCAGATTCATGTGCAAATTTTATAGCGACACTGCGCTTCTGTTTAAGCTTTTCATGGTTTTTTTGTGTGTTGAACCTTTGTCATTAAGCAATAATTAATTTTATTTAAATATTTTGTATAATATATTTTTTATCTCACTCTCTCAACGGCACCAATGTCAACCACCTCCGGCATGGTTTATACATGGTTTTTTATTCTTTTTTTTAACCCTGTGGTACGGTGGTTATACACGGGATACAGTGACATGATCTGTATCTCAATTTCATTAGATCCTTTTCTTCTTCCTTTTTTTTCTTTCATCAGACTTTTGTCCTTATCTAATATTTTTTTAACAACAATTCAAGTCAATCAATGCAATTAAATTGTGTGATGGTTTCTGGACAAATAAGAATGTTTTTTTTTTAGAAAATAAAACTATTTAAAATATCTAGAATAATAAAAATATGGAAACAAATCTAAGAGCACAAAAATGAATGTACAAAGTACAAATTAATGGTAAATTAAATAAAAGTTGAAATTTTTTTCTTCATGTTACGTACTTGAAACAGACTTGTTGTACTAAAATGTGATAGAACAAAAGTATACTTGTACACATAAAACAAATAATAATTAAATTATTTTGTATTCTCTACAAGAAGGAATGTTTATTCATGATGTAGAATGCAGTGTGTGTGTATTTTAACTAAAAAGTAAAATGTATAGGCGTTGGTTGTGAATAATTGAATCAACTTAATTGAATGACTTTATCATGAAGATGATAAAGATGATTGAAGATGTTGTAAAAAATGTGATGGGAGGATGATTGTGACTAGAATAAGGACAAGGAAGGGGAAGTTGTTGAAAATAGAATAAGCTCCACTTGATTGACTATTCCCTCCAGTACCACCAGGACTTTTTCGATTACCCTTATTATTGGAGGCTGGTATGTTACTCCCTCCTCTTGTTACTTGTTGTTGACCATGACTAGAATTAGAATTATGTTGTGAATTCTGATTATTATTACGAGAGCTGGACTGATCTGTGTCAGAGTCAGAGTCTCCCTCAAAATCTCCACTTCCACCTTCATCTTCATTATCTAAAATTTTATCTTCAGTATTTGGGCCAAGGAGATCTTCATCATCCGTCTCTCCTTCCTTCCAATACCCACCCCCACGTGCTTGAAATGGACGACTATTTTGATTTGTTTTGTTACCAAGTGTAGTTGTAGTGTGCAGATGAGTTAAAATTCCTCCAGTAAAATTTTGACCAGTCATGGATTTCTCTCCATTACACAAATGTCCAGAACAATAGCAGTACTCCACCGAGTTGGCTACTTTACAATCATCAATTTGAAATTGACTACAAGTACGAGCCACTAGAATTTCTAAAGAGAAAAAGAAAAAGAAATATTATTATCATCATTAGTATCATTATTATTTACGATTATTGTTTGTATGATTTACTATATTTTCTTTGAATATTTTTTTTTGAATATTTTTGTTGAGAATATTCTTTTTTTATCAAAAAGAAAATACGAGTCGCTGACTCTCTCTCTCTCTCTACTTTAAATATGGAGTCTGTGAATATTAAGGAGGCTTTACTCAGCATCCCTACTATTACAGGTGTAAGTTGTATTATTATTACAGGGTTCAAAGTTATTACAAAAGGGACTCTTTCTCTCTCTCTCTTTGGATGGGGTTATGTGTTGGTGGTGCGGTACTCATAAAAATGTGGAAGATAATAGAACAGGTTATTGAAGTTGATGGTAATGGGATATGTTGGTTGGTTTTTGTTTAATATTCACCTATCCACTATCCACTAGGGAGTTTTTTTTATTCTATTTCCAACATTACTAACATTACAACCGTCAGTCGCACTCCATGGTGGTTTAACTTGTGTTTTTTTTGAGAGAATCTTTTTTCGTCTTGATAAGAGACCGACTGCTGCTGTTGTTGTCTTTGCCGACTAGTATCTATCTAGTTAGAGAATTTTTTTCTTTTGGGTTTGTCTATGTTAAAAAAAGTCTCTCTCTCGAAAAAGTTTTTTTTTGTGATGATGAAACAAGAGCGTGTGAAATAAGTTTGAATTAAATTAATGGTTTATTACACCTTCCAGTGGTATGAGAGTTGATTAAGTTGATATAGATTGGTTTAAGTAAAAGTTATATAATGAAAAAGTACGTACGGTTTGTGCCAAGTGCTCTCCGTAAACATCCCGTGTATGAGGGGGGACAGGTGAATTCAAATTGATGAGCATTGTGTGAACCGAAGGCAGCGCAATCGGGGATATCTTGATGACTTTCTGGAGGGAATAAATTGAGGATATCCCTATGATAAAAGAAAGAGAAAAAAACATGACATAGATTAAATTTTTGTGTTATATGACATGACATTTTGGTTGACGTTGTCCTCCTTGGTATTTCAATTAAGGGAAATTCATATTAAAAAAGCGGTTTGTATTGTCAACAGAAAATGTTGTGCAAAATAGTAAGTAAATTTGAAAAAGAAATGTTACCTTGCTTCAGAAGTAGATTTGTCTCCAGGTAGACAGACGTAACAACGATGATGGCCAGCCTTGGTGTCATTTGTCCCGACACCTAGAATATAAAAATGAGAAAAAAAAATTATTTGATACCTGTATACACATTACAAGACTGTAGATTCACATCTATTTCACACAGAGTGAGACAGAAACTCATCTTTACAGTAGATCTAAATTACCCTGCACAAACATTTGGTTGTTTATATAAAATGATAAGTATTTTGTGTGTACATCTATGTATATATATCTAATAGTGTGTTGTGTATAGTAGTAGTTTATTTTATTGTAAGTTGTATTGTTTGTATTTTATATTTTATAGTGTTATTTTGACTTTTGCTGTGAAATGTGGAAAATGTTCTCCTCTTTCTCTTTGAGTCATAAGTTATCCTTACAGCAGCCCATATCAGAGGGATAAAGTTTTACTTTTTGACATTTGTCTCTGACTTTTTGTTCATGTGTATACGTATTTGTGTGTTAAAGTTTGTATGGCTTCATCCTCCTCCTCTATTTCTTCCTCCTCCGTCATTCTTATCTTTCACTCGCCGTCTTTTTCCTCTCTCTCTCTTAAACTCTTTCTCTCTGCCTTTCGTGTTCCAACAAGTGCTGCTTGTTTCATGTTGTTTATGATGGGCTGTGTGCAATATGTTTGTAGATATATTAGATCGTTTTATCACCTGTATCCCTCCTCCATTTAATATATTTTATGTAATGTAGGGAGAGAAAAATAGTCAAAAATGAGAGAGAGAGAGAGAAAGAGCAATGTATTATTTTAGCTGTATTTTCTTTGTTTCCTTGTTTGTACAAGAGCCAATTATATTTTTTTCACGCAGAAAGACTGAAAATCAATTTTGTTTGTTCCAGATTCAAGCTGTTGTTCTTGTTGTTATCAACGTCGGCATGAAAGCTTAGTGTTAGATTCTTCATTGACCGTGACCGATTAGGTCGTAGCGGGACGGTACACCGAATCCGTTACACCGAATCCCATTACACCGAATGTCCATTACACCGAATGACCGCTACACCGAATCCCATTACACCGAATGACTTCTAATTAGCTGTTCTAATTCTAAATTGTGTTTTTAAATTTCACATGAAAGAATAAAATTAAATAAGAATCGTGTTCAAATAAAGGAATATTTCATTACAAGGGGATGAATAATATAATTTATTTTGAAAGTGCAAATCAGAGTTTGCAAACATTTAAGTAATTTTTCGATTATTTATTAACATTTTACCCGGAAAAAAATAGTTTATCGGGAAAAAGAAATATTTTCATAATATTTTTTACCCTATAAGACACTATTAAGGTATGTATCCTGTGCCTAGAATAGAAGTATACAGAGAATATCTAGCAAGGAAAATGACTACAAGACATTTTGCCTGCTTTTAGAGGAAGAGTTCAGAAAGAACAATTAATTAGAAGTGGTTCGGTGTAACGGCCATTCGGTGTAGCGGATTCGGTGTAATGGGATTCGGTGTAACGGCCATTCGGTGTAGCGGATTCGGTGTAATGGGATTCGGTGTAACGGCCATTCGGTGTAGCGGATTCGGTGTAACGGATTCGGTGTAGTGGTCATTCGGTGTAATGGACATTCGGTGTAATGGACATTCGGTGTAGCGGACTCGGTGTAATGGGATTCGGTGTAACGGCATTCGGTGTAACGTCCGTGAACCGATTAGGTTTGGTCTCAATTAGGTTGTTCAGACTCTCTCTCTCTTTTGTCGAAAGAAATTTTGTCCTTATTGGTGTCTAGTTTGTATTAGCTCTATCCTAGTTTGTTGTTGTTGCAAAGAAAATCCGGTGGACTTTCCTAACCTAACAAAGTTTATAGTTGGGATTAGAGGTCATTCAGCTTGGAATAACATTTTTTTTCATCTTGTTACATTTTGTTTCGTTTTTCATCATACAAATACAAATGTATGAGAGAGAGAGAGAGTATAGAAACATTCAGAGAGTGAGGGAAGGTATAAACAAGTGGTGGTAATAAAAAAAGAGGCTATTTTAGTCCTGTATTGTATACACGTACAAGTATAGAAAAAAACAAATAAAGTGTGCATGGAAAAAATTGTAGAGAGAGAGAGGAAATAGAGGAAATCCCCTCTGACTACTTACACCGAATGCAATCCACTGTAATGTAATGCCGAATGTAGACAGTGAATTAAAAGACCTTGCCAATTGCCATGGTTCTCTCTCTCTCCACATTAATGTGATATCCGGACTTGCACATACTTGTATGTTATGTAATAGTACAAATATAGAGAATTGTGTAATAGGTATGTGTGCAGAAAAAATATGTATGTACATATGTACATGTATGACTTTGTCGTCTTTCATCTCTTACTATTTTTTTCGCTCTCTCTCTCTCTCTCTCTCTCTCTCTAATGGTATCATTTTCATTTGTACAAAATGCTCCATTTTAGACAGTTCCAACAATGACACACACACAAAGAAATGAAATGACTGGGACATTTTTCTAAACTAACTGCTGACTCTCCAATTGTCATTCCACAACGAACAGCAAACGTGTTACTAGTTCTATCTACTACTGTAACAAATAGGAGAGGATCACAAGGATGGCCGTGAGGAAGAAAAAAGAACATAAAATGAAAAAGGAGAGAGAGAGAGCTAGGCCGAGCTAAACAAGAAGGGATTGTGAGTGCAAATTAAAAAAACTGTAGAGACTTTGAGGATGAAGAGAAATTAGAGACGCACACACAAAATTTTCTAGAGTATTGATCCGACTTTGTATAATGTAGATGCAATTTATAATTGTCTCTCTCTCTCTCTTCAGGCTCTCAAATTTATTGGAGAAGAGAATGATTAAAAATATTGACAATTTTTTAAATGGGAATATGGCAAAGAAATTTATGATAAAATATCTCTTATGTATGCCATGCACTATCCCGGTTCGTGCTATTTAAAGTGGAAATGGAAGGTGTTGAAGGAACATGACATGGTAATTCCAGTTGACGTCCATGGCTGGAGGACAAAGAGATTGAGACTATGAAAATGAAGTGCGTATCTATAAAATATACTATTAAGTATTACCTAATATATCCCTAGTCTATAGAAATACCTGGAAAATGTCTCTTAGGTTAGGTTGACTACAATGAGAATAATATTATGTATACTTTTATTATGTATGTATTATGTATATCTATAGATTTTATAGAGTGTAAAAAGGTTTTATATTTTGCATTGTATGAAATCTCCCCAGGGGGTGGGGAGTGGGGGGAGGGGAGTGTCATTCGAGTAACTTTTGTATTTGTCTGTCAAGTTTGTGTGACTACTATGTATGTACTACTAGTAGACACTTGGTCCTTTATGTGCATATTGATGTGAGCTTATACAGATAAGTTGGTAAAGAGGAGCACTTTGTGCTTCACATTCGATTTTGCAAGTAATTTAACAAATTCAAGCGATTCTCGTCGACTACTGCCCTGGCTTTTGAATCTCTCTCTCTCTATGTGACTTTGGCTACTACATACTATTGCCTACTCTTCTCCTTTGTTGAGATTTGTGGTTCCGCTTGTGATTATTATGGAGAGTTTTGTTTCAATGCAATTTTGTGGCCTCCAGAATTTATTCAATGTAAAATGTACACACACACACACAGGGATAAGACTGACTAAAGTGAAACTGAATCTCAAGTAATTAATTTTGGTGGCCAACAAAATGGCTATGTGAAGAGAGAGAGAGAGATGTGGTAGGTGATACATAAGATAATAATATATTGCTAATATATTATTATTTTTAAAAAAAAACAAGTCAAGTTATAGAATGCCTACCTACTACATAGACTACATACTAACTAAACTACTGATATTTAAAAAATGATTATTTAAATATTCGTGGTTAGAGATTCTAGATGTAGATATGAGATAGGATAGAAATTTTATACGGCTCCAAGTCAACTGAGTTTATTCGATATTGATTAATTATCATCAATTTGTCATGAAAATGGGTTTCAGCCTCTTCTCTCTTTTTTCTTCTGCGTGTGGATTATATTGCAAAAGGGAAATTAAGGGGATGAGTATCTAACTCAATTGGTGTTAAAAAAATAATAGGAAGGAGATGAGGATGAGGATAGTAAAAAATATTGGTGGTCTTGAATTGAATTTTCAATTTTTTGTAAGCACATGTGTACAACAAGGTAGGAAACCAGTTCTTTTTTACATTAAGAAGATTAAAGATACACTGTATCTAGATAAGTATTGGACTGGTGTATTAGTGGTAGGAGTGACATAGCGTCAAAGTAAAGGTGTGTGTGTGTGGCTTTGTAATGTATGTACAGAAGTAAAAGAGAAAAGAAGATGGGTCTGCTAAAAGAGATTTGTTGATTGTGTTTACTTATATACGTTCACGGCATTTTGACTCATAATTTGGTATGCTTCCTTGTGCTTGTTGATGTTGTCTGTCTTTTTAGTCATCTCTTGTGGTTGTTTGCCGCTCCATGGTCTTGTCAAAATAACTGACACGAACATCACTCTCTCTCTCTCTTCTGTCTTTGCTTCATCCTTCACATCAAAAATTATATCAAACTATCAGCTGTGTTGTTTACGGATGACACAAGAGCAGAAAGGAGCTCTCTCTCTCTCTCTCTGTACACACACACATGACTCGATATGAAGGAAATACTCCATATATTTAATAAAGAGTCTAGTTTTGAATTTATACAATTTTCTAGTCATCATAATCCTCAGCCTTCCTCGCGTCATAATCAAAAGTAATAGTATAAAATGGTAGGAGAGTTTTTTTCATTTTTATAAATTTATGCCAGACGACCAGCATCACCAGTATGATGATGACTGTTGATGTTGATGATGACTGTACTACAAAGTACAAAACAAGTATACTGCGACTCATTCGTGTCATTTTTTTTTGTTCTTTTTTTGGTATTGCAAGACGTGATGAGAATTCCAATGTTGTATTTTTCTATTGACATTTATTTATTTTTATTGTCTTGCTTCTTGTATTATCTTTTTTTCTTCTCAAAGGTCGTATCATCCGTATAATCATCTATTCTATGATGTATGTGTTTTAATGTCTATATTAAGTTTGATTGTTTATTTTCAATGAAATATTTGGTTATTTTGTGTGTGCTTGTATTGGATTGGAGGGGACGTTTTGTATTTGTCCATGGCTCAAAAAAAAGACTAAAGAGTATGAGTACAGTCTACAGTCCATGTTTAGGCCATAAGGTGAAGTAATATTATTCCACCTGGTTCTAAAAATATATTACGAGTCTTTTTTTTTCTTTCGTTAAGCGGATAAGAAATCTGTGGGGGAGGGAGGGAGGGGGAGCTCATAGAATAATACAAAGGAAGATTTGGATGACTTGTGGACAATATGAGAAAGCAAAAAGCATTACAAATTTTTTTTATAAGTGTCTCTCTCTCACTGTTTGTTTTGATTTTGAAAATCCATACTCTCTCTCTCTTGTTGTTGTTTTTGTTGAGGTTTTTTTTGTGTGTGTATCTCTCTCTCTAGTTTATAATAATATCTCATGGAGGAGTGTAGAGGCACGAACGAAGCCATTTTTAAGCTCTGGATATGTCTCTCTCTCTAATATTTAAAAAACAGTATTTTGCATACAAAAGAGAGTGGACTCATTTTGAATTGACGTCTGGTATGAGAATCTATTATACTAGATTGTGATGTGTGGAGTGGACTGATATTATATTTATGTAAAGAGTGAAAAATTAAAATGGAGAGGCAGATGCAGATTTTTATTAAGGATGCATTTATAAGTATTCAGTATATATATGGAAAAGTAGGTGTACTTCAACTGGATTTTGCCGACACCGTCCTTTTATCAAGGAGAGAACCAGAACCAGTAGCAAAAGATACGTAAAGCAGTAGCAAGAGAGGAAGAGGCAGCCGTCTGTTTTTAATCCGACAGTTTCCCTTGAGAATTAATTTTGCTGTTTATGTTATTGTGTCCCTTGTTATGTTCTTGATGTCGATATATATATTTAAAATAGTTGCCTTCATATGCAATGACTCTCTGATGGTTTGGTCTCTTGGTCTCTCCTTCTGTCTTTTACTGACTGCCACATTTCACATGAGTCTACATTGGAATTCCTTTTTAGTAAATATGAGAGAGAGAGTATTTGTATAATGAGAATGAAAGATATTTATAAAAGATAGGGAGAGAAATGTTCTCCATGTTGTGTAAATTTGTATAGTCTTCTAATGTGGTGGGAATTGCAGTATAGGGGTGTCATTCCTCATTAAATACAATTTTACAATTATATTATCATGTCCTGATTATTACAAGGCAATATGGTATTTTAGTATTCTTTTTTAAACTAAGCTCCACCATAAGGTCTCTAGTCTCTTGTCTTCTTATCCTATTATCTATGCCTAACTAATACCTACTCCCTTTTGTATATTATCATGGCTTTGATTTATTCTCCAGATCACAATCAACAATTTATATTGAGAGAGGAGGCGACATGAGTTGCTGCCTATTTTTTTAATGGCATCTCTGTCTGTGGATTTATTTGCATATTATTATTATTTAAGAGGATTGAGCATGTTACCTTATGTATGTTTTAATAATTTATTTTGAATCAATTTTCAATTTACTTTGAGACTCAAAAGGTAGCAAAAAAAAATACCACAAGTAATAAAAAGACAAGGAATATAAATGGAGACGAAATGAGAGGGAGAGAAAGAGAGAGTATTATTACATGAAGGGTGGTGTGACGGAGGTTTAAAGGAATTGACCCTTGACCTCTCAAGACTTATGTATGGACGATAATATGGAGAGAGAGAGAGATATGTATGTATTGTATAAGGAAAAGCTTTTTGAGGGAGATAAGGAATGATATGGAATGACCAATTGATAGGAGAAATAGAGGAAATCTTGGTTGGGGGAATGGGTCGAGTGATGGGATGGTGGAAAGAACATTTTAAAATGTCATTTTCAAGCACTTTACGAGCGATTCCACATTTTTATTTACTCTTTCTATCGTCTCCCTCTCTCTGGTTTTTCTTGGTTATAGGAGGAAAGTGGAGATGATTAGGTAATGTGATCATGTTCATTCAGTCTATCTCTCTCTAGCTTGCTCGTTGTATTTAATAGTAGACTAAGGGTCATTCATTCGTTTGCACTTGCACTCGATATCAAAAGCGGCTGTTCACATGGGAAATGAGAAGCTTGTGATTCCACTTGCAGGATTGAATTGCGCTGTCCATTGCAATCCTCTAAAGTGTTTTTTTCTCTCTTTTTTTACGACTCTAGGATTTTTGCTACACTGTTTTTCCCTCCACATACATAATGTACTAGAGTTAAAAATATATATATATATATATATTGTGTCAATTTATTTAATTATGACGGCTTTCAACCATCAACTTTACGATAAATAGTTGTACGATTCTTAATATAAAAATGATAGTTGAGTAGGCATCATTTTTTTTGTTCAAACATTTTTTTTCTTGTACAAAATGCGAGCAGACACTTTATTGTATCTAGTAGTACCTATGTGTAGGTATTGTGTAATTTTGCTGGTTTTTTTTTAAAAAATAATATTTATTTCTTAATTTCTTTCCTGCCTTCAGTTTTCTGGAGTCTTAAATGTCAAATTAATGGAGCAATGACCTGTGGGAATACAAATCAAGTAATTATAATACTTTTTTTCAAGGTATTGAATTTAATAGCATGTGTACTCGTGTGTACTAACTAGTTAAAATTTGAGCCTTCATTATTAAAGGTGTACATTTTGTACAAGGTTATTAGTTGACTAGAGTCTAGAGTTTAATTATTATGAAAATAAATTGTGGGTAATGGAGAAAAGTTATAAATTTCAAATTTGATTCAAATTCTCTAGAATATATATAATTAAATACTAAAATTTTATTATGGTTTGTACTCACAGTTTCTACACTTACTACTGTCCATATACTTTGAAGGATAATTTGTGTTTTGAGAAATTTATAGATGAAAAGTAGAAGAATGTAATAATGTAGAGTGTGGTTTGTTCAGATGAAAGAGAGAAAAAAAAAGTTGACTGTGATTATTTAGTATGAACAATTGACTTTGTATTTCATATTATGGTCCACCCTTTAATATATAGTTCCAGTTAAAGTTAAACTGTTTTTTTTCTTTCATGTATATGTTACGTTCATCATGTTTTAAATGTGTAGCATTAGAGTGGACGTCAGTTTGTAAATTGGTGTCAATTTCATCTTGTTGGAACATGTACCATGTACCGGTTTACTAGAATATTTAAAGTACACATATTTTTGTACTATGGAAGAGAATGAAGGATACATTGGATAGTAATTAGATGTTAAATTACAAGGGCAAATTACAAAATTAATTATGAATTACTATGTAACCTACCTTGGGAAGGTTTTTTAGCATAAAGATTTGTTACATAAGGGTGAATGGAGAATGAAGAGATCGAACAAGAGGTTTTTTTTAAGTGCTCCCCACACAAAACAAGACAAACCTTTGCAAATCACAGGTTGGATAGGTTTAGACAATAAGAAAAGAGAGAGAGAACAAGTTTTAGATGTTCCATTTAACGGCTATATTATTGAACAAGTAACAGCCGGGGACTGACTTATTATAATAAATATGTACAGATATGTTATGTAGTTGTAGCTTAGCTACCTTAGTTAGTGTACAAGTTTTCAACTTCTTTTTTGAGTTTTGGGTGTTGCTTTTTTGGGTTTAGTTCATTATTCATGCCCATAGTCAAAAGAGTGTAAGGTAAGTCTGTAAGTTAAGTTAAAGTGGTGTGATGGTTTGAGTCTGGTAGCGTGAGAAAGTTGGCATTCCATTTGACTTGGACTGGTATAAAGTTTTGAAGTTTTCGTCCATGACCAATGGCGGATGCAAAAAAGTGAATTTTCATGCCAAGTCATAATCATTATTATCTTAATCATAATTTGATGTTATAAAATATGAATATATATTATTATTTCTTTCTCCCATCGTATCCCATATGGACTCTCTCTCTGTGACTACTTTGTAGTGTGAAATGAAGCACAAGTACCATGTACCTATGTAAGATTATGTGTATAATTTATGAAATTTTTTTGAAAGGTTCTAATAAACCGTCAAAAAAAATTGTTTTCAGTTTCGTTAAGACTATCTGTATAAAAGAGACTTGTTTTTTTTCTTTGTTGACTCTTCCGTTTTTTCAAGAAAAGATAGCCCAAGGGAGACTCTTTTGCTTGTTTGTTGTTTGTTTTTTTTTGGAAAAATATAAAAATGTTATTTTAATGATATTAATGGGAATGACTCTGTTGATTAGGAGAGAGGGAGAGAAAGGATGAGAAATTTTGGAAAAGAGAGTTTTTGAATTTTTTTAAAAAACTTTTTCCAACCCTTTTCATGTGTTTTTGGGTACTCTTTAACTTTTAATCATGAAAAAAAATAATGTAGAAAACATGGAGAAGAAAACTTGGAGGGAGGTCTTCGAGGTATTTGGTTGTGGTTTTGTAATCTTAATCACATGTACAGAAGCAGAAGAAGAAAAGATAAGTTTGGAGAATTGAAAAAAGGATGGTGTGAATTTCAAGTCAAACTGGATTTGATTAAAAAATTATTTTGTTAATTATTGCCATTAGATTGCAATTTTGATTGGAAGATTGCCCATGTAAAACAAAAAGGGGAAACAAGAATGTAAGAGGGAGGTGGTTTTCTTGTTTTTTTTCTTTTTAATTTTTTTGAAATGAAAAATAGGATGAATGCTATGTCTAATAATCTGTATATAGTCAATAGTCTTTTAGTTTTATCAATGAGAGAGAGAGAGAGCAAAAAAATGGTGGAGGTTAGAGTGTGAGGCGGCATATCTTGATCATAAATTTTATTTTGTAGAAGACACTAAGACAACTCCAAAGAAATTGAAATGGTGATCGTTAAGAAAGGTTTATTTTTCTATTTGTATTTTTATGAGTATTGACTCAATCATACTGACCCAAACCGCCTTCATTTTCATCTTCTCTCTCTCTTGTTCATATAATTTTTTTTTATAGACTAGAGACTTAAAAAATGAATTTATTTTTTTATAAAAGGAGAACGGCCGTTTATGTGTAGATGTATAAGTGGCTAATCGTTTTTGTAAAAAAAATATTATAATCTTTTTTGTCATTATATAACGTGTAGGCTCTTTATGTCTTCTCTCTCTCTCTTTAGAGAGAGTCTGATACAAAATGTATACAGCTGGTGGGGTTGGTTGGTTAATTTGACTGTGTCTACAATTTTTTAATATTTTAGACTTGAATACTATTGTCGTCTGGGATAGACATTCTTGAAACTATTTTCTCTTTGGGTTGTTGTTCCCTCTGTGTTTGTGTTGTGTGTCGAGGGTGACCCAAAGAATTATAAGTAAAGAAGAAAATGTTTTTTTTTGTCTCGGCAATTATATGGGGTGTAGCTGTGAGCGGAATTAATAGCTGAGGATTATGGCGCAGAAGAATAGAAAGGAATTAAAGTTAAAAGAGAGTTGGAGAATGCGGGCATTTTCATTTCTTTTAATTCTTCTCTCCTTCTTTTGAATCTTTTCTCCAAAGAGCAAAAGAGTGAGGAGGAGGCTATGGGATATTATTTTGTGTAGAATTGTCCATTGGATTGAAATTACTTTGAACTTTAAATGTAGAGAGAGAGAGAGAGTAGTTTTGTGTGTTAGTTTGAGTCATGTGGGGGAGGATATTTTCTTTTAAAAAAACTCTGAATTGAAAAAAAGAGGAGGAGGGGGGAGAAGGAAAGTAAATGGTTATTTATTTAGAAAGTCATTGGTCCTGATTTACTGTGGACGGAGGGGTTGGGAAAAAAATAGAATATATATATTATCCCATGTATTACTCTTGGTCGTACATGAGGAAAGTAAAGTAGATTTTTTTTGAGTAAAAATAAAAAAAGTAGGTGAAATTCTCTCTCTCTCTCTCTCTCTCTGATGTAAGATGCTCTTCTATCGATTTCATCAAAAAAAAGAGAAGCGCTCTCGCTTGTTAAACTGTAGTAAATGTACATTATGGGGATGGCGGCTGTGAGAAAAGACTTGGAAAAGACTCCTCGACTCAACTTTTTAGGAAATGGCAAGAGGAAGAGAGAGAGAGAAATAGCTATTGCCGAGTGCAAATTAAAGTTGCAAAAATTCGAGAGAGAGAGAGAAGTAAAAAAGCTGAATGGAATGGAGAGCAAGAGAGAGAGAGTCCACTTGGTGAATGAAAAGTTTTGAGCGATTTTGTACGAGTTTTTGTATATATATATATATATATATATATATATATATATTATAAAATAAGTTTATATATTTTATATAAAGGATTTTTGTCAGGCAAGGAAGAGAGAGAGGAAGAGAGGGGGTTTGTGGGGAGGGCCAAAGTTTTTAGTTGAGTTTTGTCAAGTCAATTCGGGGAGAGAGTTGAGGGGGAGCACATGGCAGAATAAATAAATTTTGGGGAATTCAAGAGATGTGAAGAGGAGGAAGGGGAAAAAAAAGAGGATGAGGAGGGTGGGGGGAAGACTTTGAATTGAGCGAGGTTCTCATGATAAGGTTCTCTTTTTATAGTTTTCTGTACAAAATTTTGAAAAGTTGGCTTTTCTCCCTGTGCGTATCTGTACTCTTTGTGTGATGTACATTTGTCTGTATGTATAAATGTAGATTTAATGATGGAGGAAGGATATGAAGTGTTGAGTGGAGTAATCTTGTAAATGAATTTTTAATGAGAGAAATTAGATCAACTTTTTACCTTGAACAGAGGAAATGATGACAGCAGAGGAGACTGTGAGGAGTAGAAGATGGAGAGTTGAGTTGAAGAGTCCTCCTCCCCCTCCCCCTCCTCTAAAGTATAAATAATGAGGAGAAGTTGAACTGTACACATTTCTTTTTGTTGAGAGGTTCATGGGATATGGAGGTTTGTGTTGAGGGTTATTGTTATCTTTTTCTCCAATTGCCATCCTCATACACCCATTCACTTTGCTCCCACTCTTATCATCATCATGAACATGATGATGATGGTCTACAAGGAGAAAAACGTTTTCACTTGGACTTTTTCTTATTGTGTCAGCACAGACACTCAAACTCCTCGTCGAGCCATACTTGCCTTTATTTTTATTATTATCATGAGGCCTTGTTGAACTTAAACACATTCTTCCTTTATTTTTTTTATCTTTACTAATCTTTCCAATTGAAATCCTACCACGACCACACTCCCTTTTTTCTTCTTTTGTTAGTTTTTCTCCTGATCTCTCACTTTTGTCGTCTTAATGGAGTCTGTTGTCCACTTAGAAGTGTGTTTTTTGACGGATATTGATGTCACGGACTCTCTCTCTCTCTTGTTGTTCTTTTTATAAAGACACATCCATACACTCTAGATTCTATAATGATTGATTCTCTTTGCACTTCATCTCTCTCTCTCTCTCTCTCTCTCTCTCTTGTTATCCAGGGGTCAGAGAGAAAGGAGACAGATTTGACTTTTTGACGTTTATTTTTTTCCTTTTTTTCTGAGGGGGCTGTCAAGGAGAGAAGGGGGCTCAGGTTTTTTTACCGTGGAAAAAAGGTAAAAGTTTATAGAGTGGTAGACTTTCTCTCTGGTGAAAGTTGTTGTTGTTTTTTTTTATTTGAAAAAGTTTTCTCTTTTTCTTGGGAGCCTTGAAGTAGATATGAAAACTGGAAGAGGAAGAAGAAGTTTGAGGAAGTTGTCGTCGTTGATTAGCTCTCTCTCAGTTTCTGAAAATAGAGAGAAAGTGAGTGAGTATTTTAGATGATGTTGGTAAAATTTAAATGAACATGTGAGGGAAGTGTTGTAATTAAAAGTTGACAAGTTGAAAATAGTTTTTGTCCTAGAGTTAATTGACGAAGGTAATTAAAGATTAGTAGGGCAAATAATATTAAAATTTAAATGATTTTAATTTCCCTCCAATTGAAGGAAAAACGGAGATGAGGAGGAAGAGAGAGTGGAGACATTTTGATTTGAAAGGGGAAAGTTGAACAATTTTTTTTTCTTGTCTGTCTCCTCCTTTTCCTTCTTAAATGAATAATCTAGGAAGGGAGATTGTAGAAATTAATAAGTAAAGGACTTTGGGAGAGGAAATCAGACTAGTTTTCCATCTTTTTCTTCATAATATTCTCACTCTCTCTGGTTTGTCTGTCTGTGGAATTGAGGGGAGGAAGGGAAAAAAATTAATTTTGAAATCTTTTTCTTGTTTCTTTTGATCTTGGATAAAGTCTCGCTCTGAGAGACTTTTCACTTCGTTCTAAACTTAGAGGCTCTGACTCTGTACTAAATTTATCTAAATTATCTAAAGAATCTGTGTTTGTCCTAATTTTGAAAAGGTTTCCTCTTTTGAGAATTTTTTTTCTCAGAAGAGAAAATACACAGACTGGGTGTACTGATATAGACAAAAGAATTTATTATGACTCTGATTTTTCTCTCTCTCTTTCTTTTGTATTTAGACTTGAATATTATTACGTAAAATATTATACAAGTTTTTTTAACAAAAATAATCCCATTATACACGCTCTCTGCATGCAGTTTAAGAATTTAGTTGAAGACAAAAACATTTTTTTTTTGAGATGGAGGATTAAGATGAAGTGGGTAATTTCAAGACTGTGTGTAATGCATAGGCATAGCATGATTTTGAATTTTCTTAACTAGAAAGATTTGCAAGAGAGAGAGAACAAGTTCTTTCGAAATGGCACGTTGTCCAGTTAAACCCCTCTCTCTTGGTCTATCACGTTTGCAAAATTACACAAAGTCTGGAGAGACTGGAGAGTACAAGAGAAAAGAGTTTTTTTATGTGTTTGTGTGTGGATTGGGGGAGTTTAGTTGGCAAAAGATAGACAAGATAAAAGTTTTTTTTTGGTAGAGAGAGAGAGGGAACTCTAGACTTAAGGGTAGGAGAAGAATGACAATAGAAAAACACGTCCCATATTTCACAAACTGGAGATCTCTATCTATTTTTCTTGAACAATTTATTATGATATCATTAAGGAAGGGATGAGGGAGGGGGTGGGAGAAGAAGTTTGAAATTATTTTGTGTCCTACAATTAGTAAATGAATCTTCTCTCTCTCTTTCTCTGTGTACACCTTTCAAAATGTAAGACTAGAATTTTAGATGGGGAACAAGGGCTGACTTTTTTTAAAAAATGAAGAAAAGTATTTCTACAAGAGGAATTTTCAAGAGGGGGAAGATGTAGAAGTAGAAGAAGAAAAGGATGAAAGAATTTTTCAAATCTTTTTGTTGGCTACTTTATATGAGATGAAATTTGTAGAGAGAGAGAGAGAGAGAGAGAGAGAGAGAGAGAGAGAGAGGGAGAGAGGGAGAGAAAAAAATGGGGAAGATGAGAGAGAGGAGAGACAATAGAGGAAAACGTAGCACTTATAAAAAAAAATTATGTCATAGTAAATTCCTGACTAGAGAGGCTGTTCCAGGCTCAGAAGAAACATATTATGAATGTCATATAACAGGGACTTTGTGTAAAGTCTGGGTGAAATGTATGAGGGAGGAAGCTAAGGCTAAAGGCACGAAAAAAAAGTTGTTCATTTGGTTTTTTTCTACTATATAGAGGTAGGTAGGAGACGGGTAGGGAGAAGTACTCAGACGTCTAGCACAGCAGGGACGGGACACACAAAGAATTGGAAGAAAGTACTTGTTTTGCATTTGCTCTCTCTCTCTCTCTCTAGAGTTTGAGCTGTGTGCATTTTTCTTCTTTTTGTATAATATTCCCTATGCAGTTTGCAGTCTTTTTTTCTTGTTTTTCTCTCTACAAAATATAGATTATATGTGAAATTTCCCCTTTTTTGTAAATTTTCTTTATATTCTTTCTTTTTTTTGGTGAAGAAAAAGGGCATGGACTGAAGCTGGGTGTGTGTGGACATTGGAGTTGGAATTGTTCCCGGGATAATTTTGAGAGACTGTATGCGAGTAGGGTAGGAAAGGAGTATGAATGAGTTGGAGAATTCTTTTTTTGGGGAGTAGGTAATTCTTTTTGGCTTCTTTTTTTTGTTAAAAAATTGAAAAAGAAGGAAAGAATATTTCTTTTTTTTAACTTTGTGGAACTACGTGTTCCTCTCTCTCCCTTTTCTTAAAGTTTATAAGGATGAGATATGAATTTATTCATTTGTTGTCATATTACAATTGCAAATTGGAGGAGCCTCAAGTTGAGGGAAATTAGATAGAGAGAGAGAGTGAGCTCTTGGGGGGATTTAAGTTAAAATTGCCAATTGCTGATTTGCAATCTCTAGACGTCCCTCTCCCTTGCTTGATGACACTACCAACTCCTACAGACAACTCCACAAGAAGGGAGCAGAGAGAGTCTCGTAACACACTTTTTTGGGCTAGTTTAAAAAGTAAGAGACTGTGTGTGTGTGTAGCCGGGAGTTGGAAAATATGAAGGATGACATAATGGGGGGAAGGAAACAGAATTTTGAGCTGATGCTATATAATCTCGATGTCATTGTAAAGACGGAGAAGGCAAGGAGGGAAACTAGGGATATTTTACATGGATATTATACATGTATTGTCATATAATAATAATACCAATGTGAATTTGGTGAATATTTTAGTATATATTGGATGTTTTTCTCTCTCTCTGTCTGTGCATTCTGATTCAAGGGAAAGGAATGAAGGAGGACGTCATCGTACGGGTATCCGTATCGTGCGTACATGTATAGAGATACAAGTTGTGTATTATAATATAATATATTTTGTGGCGAGAATTTTCTCCTTCTTCACCATTCTCCCTTGTAAAGTCTCTCTCTCGCTCTCTCTCTGTCTGTAACTGAGGAGAAAAGATGTAGAAAATAGGAGAGATAACAGTTTTTTAGGGGGGAGGAAAAGGGGGGTAGTGTACGTTTTCTCTCATCGATTTCTGAACATACAATACACAAAGAAAAAAAATTTTGAGATCAATATATAATATATATTTTTTTATAGACCAAAGAGTCAATATAAAATTTTATATCTATTATTATATTATAAAGACACCTCTCTCTCTCTCTGTCTGTGTGTCTGACTCTTCGACTTTGGTGGACGCGTGTAATAATCGAGGGAATAATAATGGAGGATGGAAGAAGAAGAGGAGAAGAAAAAAAATGTCATAGTCTATAGATCTATAATATAGTTAAAGTCCTCATCCTTGTCGTCACTGGCAATTTTCTTTACTCCCCCTCTTCCCTTTTCTGTCAACCTTTATCTTTCACTTTTATATGACAAAAAAAAGCTTTTCTTTTTCCCACTCTTTCCCTTCCTCATATTTTTTTACAAGCTAGCCAAAGTACTTAATGTCACTTTTTAAATTGGACTGGGCGGAAGTGAAGTGAGACGAGGAGAGGGGAAGGGTTTTGGAAAATGGAAATATTGATAAAAAAAAGGTGTACAATTTTTATGTTTGGAAAAAAGTGTCAAGGTGTGTATTTTTATTATTTAGTACAAGTTACAAAGTAAAATTTACCTTTTTTCTTTATTATTTTGTATAAACTTTGCTTTTTTTTGACAGTTTGTTCTCTTTTTTTATGTAGAAATGTTTCTCTTGTTTAAAATAAACTTGTTGAATTTTTGTTCACTTAATTCAACTTTACACTTACAACTATTTTAGTAAAACTAAAAGGGGAGGGAGTGAGTTAAATAGAAAGAATTTTAGGAGAAAAAATATTTTTTCAATGAGTCAAAAAGTTAATTTTGGCTTGTTCATGATGATCACATCACATCCACTTTAATTTTTTTTAAAAAAGAGAATTGAATAAGAATTGAGAGGATAAATATTTTTTTGGTGTAAACTAATTGGCACTTGAAAAATAATAAAAAAAATAAACTTTTTGTTTTGTAAACTTGTTCACTCTCTTCTTTTCCTTACTCTTTGATTATTTATGATGTCGGTCACTATGATTGATGAGGATGAGTGTTTTTTTAAAAGGGTGTAGGTATAAAATAATATGATTTACGATTTAAAGAGAGGGGAAAGAATTTAAAGAGAGAGAAATACAGTGGGGAGAAAAACAAAAAAAACAGAAATTTGTCTTCAACTTAATTTTTTTCTTTTCATTTGGTCAGTGAGCTCATTTTTTTCTTTCTTGGAATTATTTTATTTAAATGTGATTCACTTTTCTTGTTGTTGGTTAGTAAATACTTGAAAGAATTTGTATAATTTGTAATTTCTCTCACTTTTATAGTCCTTTTTTTTCTCTCTGTCTTGTTTTTTGATCAAATGGGATCCTAGGAGGAATGTTGTTGACTGTTGTTTGATATGGAGGAGAGATGATGGAGAATGTTGCACGGTTGAGAGCTAGATATCGACTAAGGCTAGCGCGTGTGGACCAGCCGGTTTTCTGAAGCATTTTACTTCTCAGTTTTTTTTCATCAGAGCCCACTCATTCTGTCTCTTTCTATGTGTGTTCCGTTTACACGGTTGGTGTTGGGCTATAGACGATATGCTCTCTGGATTCCTGGTCTCTCTCTCTCTTCGTCTTCACCTTCCCCGTCAAAATTTCTTTCCTTTGTAGTGTAGGAACAAACAGAGGGAAAACCAGGTGGTAGAAGAGAGAGAGAGAGAGAGAGAGAGAGAAGCGTCAACATCAGAAAAAGTCGGGAACAAATTGAAATTCACATTTTGTGTAGTAGTACATAAGTATGGTATGGATGGTGTGTGTGGGTTGATCTAGAGGCCTGATTGGAAGTGAAAGGAACATTTATTTAACGACAGAGACAGATTCTTTTCTATTTTTTTTTTCTCTCTCTCTCATTTTACTCAAGAGAGAGAGAGAGGGGAATTGTTTTGATTTAAATTGGACTGGTGATTGGGAAGAGAGTGGAATTAAATGCTGTCATCCAGTCACAAAAAAGGAGGATGACATGACAAGGAGATGAAGGAGAAGGAGGGAGAGATGCAATAAAATAAAAATGAAGTCATTTCGCCGTTGGATTCGAATTGAATTTTTATAGAAAAAGGAGAAGGCTCTTTTGTTCTTTCTTCTTCGTCTTGTTTTGTTCTCTCTCTCTCTGCTCTGGGCTGTGTAGAGAGAGAGAGTTCTATAATAGAAGGAGATTGTAAATTTACAATGTTTGAACATGACAATGTCCTATGAAGACTACTTATATGACGATGAGTGAGAGACTAGAATACAAGGATGATAAAATATTTAGAGGAAACACAAGAACAAGTTAAAGGATTGTATATATTATACTAAAAGTTAGTACGTATAACTTTTAATGGATTTTACATGTTCCTCTTTTACTCAATAAAGGGCTTGTAGTGTAGTAGTTACCTAGACCTTTGTAGAGTATGTTTTTGAGGAGCGTTTTTTAATTTTTTTGTAGTTTTTGTAGGATTTAAGCTGTATCGATGATATTTATTAATGTTCCAGTAAGGAACAAGCTCAATCATCATTATAAGACTCTCTTGTGAAGAGTGATAGTCATATGGTTTTTTTTTGGTTGTTCTTGTTGTACATTGTAATAGGACAATGATGTATGAATTGCTGTGGTGTGGTTGTTGGACAGGGAAAAAATAATATTCTAATGATATTAATTTCCATTTCCAGTTTTCCAGTCTCTCTCTTTCTCTCTTGTTTGGAAAAATAGTGTTTTAGAAAAGGATGCATGACGGGGACGACACACTTGCATGTCTTGTAGTTAGTAATTTAGTAGATTGACATGCTTCGATGGGTTTACTCTCTATATTGTGTACTCCAAGTCTAGTTTTTGTTTATGTATGGATAAAAAGCTCTATATTTTAATATCGTTTAAATAAGGATTAAAGTTTTTTTGAGAGAAAAAAAGATGAAAAGATATTAGTAGGATGACATGTATACATGTAGTTTAGTTTTTTTTGAAATGACAATGACAATGGAGATTAATGATATACAGTTTAGTTTGTTTTTGAATATAACATGCCTTTATAATAATTATAATTATAATACTTTTTTATTTCTCTTGATTTTTTTGTATGTTACAACTTACAAGAGTTGTTTGATATTGGATTTATTTATTTTTTTGATTGATGTCTTGTATGATGATCCCCTTGTATGTTTTTTTGCCAATTTTTGTAGCGTGTCATCTCCCTCATTCTTGTTCTTGTGCATTTTTAGCAATATTTTAAATTCATCTTTCCATTGGACTAGAGAAAATAGAAATGTAGTGGTTTTTCTTCTTGTTAACATGAAAGTTTTAGGGGATGATTTAAATAAGTAGTAGTGTAGTTCAAGTTGTAAATTGAAGGTATATAAAGATAACAAAGACAATTGAGTTCAGTTTTTTTTATTTTGCAAGTTTTAAGAATTATTTGTGTTGGGGGAGCGTGCATGTGTTTTGTGAAACTTTTTTTTATTTCTTTGGGTAAGGCTCAGGGACTGGTCATGTTGATTGGGTTGTGTGTGGTTATCAGTAAGAATGGGTCTATCTAAAATGAAACTTCTTTTTTTTGACACTAAAGTTTATGACAGCACCTTTTATCCTTTAAAGTATTTTTCTTCTTCTTCATCTTGAAGACCCATTTCATTCTTTATGATGTGGATGGTCAAATGCTTGTGAGTATGAGCCTCCTCTGATAATCGTTGTCGTCCTCCTCAATGATGAGGATAAAAATCTTTACATGAAATTTTTTTTCTACTTGTTTATCTCTAGACTCATTTAAATACTTGGTCAGCTCAGCTCTTTGTATCTGTGATAGAATAGAGGAGAGAGGAGACTTTGTACTACAGATACGATTTTTTTTTGTGTGTAAAACTCCTTTCCTCCCGGTGTACTTTATGTGGCAGGGGAAATGAACCATTAACATTATAGAAACACTGTCATGATATTGAAAAGATTTTTTTTGTAGTGTGGTCTTTGTACTAATATTTTGTAACATGTTTTTCAAATGGGATGAGAATAATCAAGTAGAGCAGGGAAAAAGAGTTTTTGAGAATGTTGAGTTTTAAATTTTATATGATACATAACATATGAAATGAGTACGATATGTAGAATGTTACAGGAGAGGAATTCTTGATTTGAAAAAATTGGAAGGAATGAGATGAAGTCTCTAAGGGATTTTTTTTTCTGCCAGCTGTCAGCATCAACATGATTTGGAAAAAGATGATCATGATGGGGATTATCAACAACAATAATTAGTTATATAGGCTAGGCACGTATAATAAAATGTGTAGTATCTGTCTGTGCACAGATATGTAATGTAACATGTAACATTTGGCCCGTTTTTTTATAATGATGTTTCCTTTTTAAAAAAATAATATTATAAATTTATAGACTTGAATATTAAATGTGGATGTAATAGAGATGGAAAAAAATTTGAGGAGGTACTCGTACATGTACACTGTTACATGGACTCTAGAATTTTATATTGAATAATGAATAATTTTGCTACCTTTTTTTCCCGTTGCTTGTGTGTTCATCATGTTTTTTTTCCTATGTTGTTGTTTTGATGAATTTTTCTTATATTTTACTGAAATAGTCAACTAATTTTTTTGTGATTTTTTTTCTGTTTTATAGAGGTGCGGACCCATGGTGTGGGCTACTTTGAATTCTCAACTGATGATGTGGGGAGAGCACAACAGATTCGAGAATTGAAAAAATTGTCAGAACAAACCAAAGTAACGAGAGATAAAGTGATGAAGGAACGTGACCAAAAGAGTTCACAATTGAAGGCTCGTCTAAGGAAAATTGTTAATGTTAGTCAAAATAAGTTACACATTGGAGTAAAACTTTATTATGAAATTTAATTTATGGGTTTTGATGATTATTATAATTAAACGTGATAAATTGTTTTTTGATCTTTTTTTATTATTTTTTTACACTAGAAAAAGAGAGCAAAGTTGGGACTACCACCAAAAGAGTCTTCTGATGAAGAAGAAGAAGAAAAAGAAAAGGAGAGTAAATCAACGAAAGATAGTGAGCGGGAGGAAGAGAGGAATAAATCAGATGATGAGGACGAAACGACTAAAAAACTTAAGTTGGAAACTTTGAGAGCATGGGATTTTGGGAAACCGGGAGTTTATGGGCCGAAACCAGTCAATTTTGATGAATTGGATTACAAATGGCTTTCAAAAAGGTAAACAAATTTAAATTAATTTTTTTAATTGTAATGTTACATAAGCTTGCTTTCACTCTTAGTTTTTTCACAGTAAATTATTTGTAATTAACTATAAAGAATCTCATAGATGATAGACTCTATAGCACTAGTTCTTTTTTAAAAGTTTTTATAAAGAAAATAAGTAAAAGACAGGTAATATTTGTCAGTTATATTTATTCCTTGGATCAATGAACCCCCTTTTCACCCCAGTAAGCTCATAGGCGCTGTTTAAAGAGATTAGATTGTGTTTGTAGTTGATGATTCACTTGTTAAGAATTTTGTATTTGATGTTTTTAAATTGATAGGCGTGACGAGAGAACGAGTGAATTTGCTCCTCCAACGACGTATTACACTCAAAATAAGAATTATGGACAGCCATCATCTACAGCCATCTCCTCATCATCTCCGTCTTCGTCTAGAGGAGGAAATAAATATGGAAATTTCGTCAAGGCTATGGAAATGTCCATGTTACAACAACAAAAGAGACTTGAGAGTGTACAGAAATCATCATCGTCAATTCCAATTCCACCCAATCCTATTTCTCCTAATGTGAATCTAAAGACATCACAAGGATCTTCATATAATGAATCTAAATTTGACTATGAAGACTCCCGCACAAAGAGTCATTTCCGGTCACAAAAGCCCGTCCCAATTCATAATGAAGAATTACCGACTCACATCCCCGACTCGGTGGAGTACGAGAAACGGGGTCAGAAAACGGAAATTCCTCCACCCCCAACGATGGACTACTATCATGGTGATATGAAACAATCAAAGACTAGAGTGATTCCTAGTGATGCCGAGAAAATGTCAGAGTCGATTGAGGCTGGCATTCGTGCTTTAAGACAACAATTTGAGAAGAAAAATCAAGAACCTCCAGAGTAAATAAATGACATTCTTTCTGTCTTATTTGTACTCTGATCATTAAATAAAATGGCCTTTTTTTCTCTCTTTTTTATTAATAAAAAAAGAATGATTGTCAAGTTAAAAGAAATTAAGGTAATATTATTTAAGAATTTATAACTCTCAATTTTTTATGTTATAAAGTATATTAACAGTGTAAAATTGTATTTTTATGTAAAATAAAGTGTTGAAATTTTTTTTTTTATCAGAAAAATTGTTGTTGGGTGAAAGAAAGACTAAAATAGTGGACAAGAAATAATGTATCATGAATGAAGGGGCTCGAATCTACCGTTCTCTAAACATTTAGGATAAAAATCAAGGACCAATTTAAAGGGAAGGGAGAAAAAGATATAATCAGGAAAATACATGGAAAAACAGCTTGTGGGCTACTTTTGTGCCGTCGCCAGCTTGAATGATTCCATTTGCGATTTCTGGTTTTCCCTTCTTGTTCTTGTTCTCCTCTTTGCGAAAAAAAGATTTATTACATTGTGTGAAGGGAGTCATGTTAAAGTGTGTAGCAAGTAACCAACGTAGAAAAGAAGGACTAGTCTTGTTTCTTATAGGCTATTCAATCTTTTTTTTTGGAAAAGTAAAAGGGAAAAACCGAAATTCGGCTTTTATACACGTCTAAACCCGCCCGCCTCCCCGCCGTTCTTCATAAATCTCTTGCGGAAGGAAAACATGGGGAGAGTTTTCTCTCTGTAAGGGAAAAGTTAGTTTTTATAGGTCGAAAAATCTATGTCTACTCTCATTCCCCAATTTTCCAAAAATCTCCCAACAGACGGAAGACGTTCCATTGTAGTCAAGCTAGACTACGTTTTTTGGTACGTGTACATATTTATATAAAGTCTATGGAGAAAGAGAGAGAGATGTGAGATGAAGATGGGAATAATTATTTACTCCATGTCTCATCATTTTCTCATTCTAATTTAGCATTCTACAGATATCTGTACATTAGGGGATAGATACACAAAATACAAATGTGGATGACAGGGACAAATTTAAATTTTGACTGGAACAAATTGAGTTTCTTGTACATACAATTCTAGTACAAAAAAATACTGGGTTTATTTAAGTAAAGTTGTTGAGATTCAAAATAAAGTGGATTTATTTTTTTTTAAAAAAAGATTAAGACATTATTGTTACAAATTTGACGTCAAATAATAGTGTAATATTTTTGTGTTGGGAAAATAAATGAGGAGGGTAGACTGTAGACTTTAATCGTTAATGTGAAGGATGCATGGGATGTTATCACCTTGATTTTGTGATTCACATAACACATGACATATATGTGACAGCTTGTTTTTTGTTTGTCTTGTTTCCCTCTCTCTTCATTGTTTACTGTAGAGTGCTGGAAGCAGTCCAAGTTGAAATGTTTTTGTCTTCTTCCCTAGTTCTCCCTCAAATGCAATAATTGTTGGGTAAT
Organism: Arrhopalites spinosus; assembly: GCA_034700945.1. NCBI lineage: Eukaryota > Metazoa > Arthropoda > Collembola > Symphypleona > Arrhopalitidae > Arrhopalites > Arrhopalites spinosus. The sequence continues at coordinate 26,759 of JAQIVZ010001412.1, forward strand.
TTATGACGGCTAATCTCTCTCTTTGTGTAGCCTCTGGTCCTTCACCTCACCTTTTAACTATGGGCTGTCAAGTGCATGTTTTTTTTCTTGTTGGTTGGCTCCTTGAATTTTTTTTTATATTTTGCTCTAGTCCCAGTCCGAACTTCTCCAAGGTTTAAATTTTAAATAATGAGAAATCTTTAAATCTTGTCTATTATTTTAACTCTGTCTCTGTCTTCTGGGTGGTGAAGGTGAAAGAGAGGTGGACATTTTTTGATATCAAAAAGATAAAATCATTTTAGACAGTGTAAACTTTACTTATAAAATTATGCATCTTGTTAAAAAAGAAGAGGAGAGGGAGGGAGGTATAACATTTCAATTTTGTCTAATGAAATAGAGCACTTTACAATGTTTACAATTGTCCTTACAGTTTAATTTATTTTTTAGCTGGGAACAACTCGAGTTGAGGGGAATGGAGGACTGGAGAAATATTTTGGAAAATGAGTGTGAGTGGACAGAAAGTGGGGAGTTGACTAGAAAAGATAGGGAAAAACATGTTCCTCTCTTTGTTGTATTAATGAATAGAGAACAGGGTCATTTGTCATGATTTTATCAAAAGTGTACATCTGTGTTGGCCCATATTTATTGTACATATAGTTATAGTTAATGTACTCTTCTTCAAACCTCAAGGGTATCTCTCTCTCCTTTGACAACCCCTTTAGCCCAACTATCAAGTCTTGTCAACCGAATTGGTGAGAATTGAGAATTATAACAAGAAAATTTACAATGCTCATTCACAACAAGAATAGAGCAAGTTTTTTTTGAACATTTTTAATTGGACTCTTTTTTTTAATTAAGTTAAAGTACTGCTAGTTACTGCTAATGAAAAAAAATTGTATGACTAACTTATACAAGTTACAACATTCTTTTTTAGTTGGGTTAGAAAAATGTTAATATTATTATTTACATGTTAATTTACTATCTAAAATTTGAACCCCTCCACGCTTGTCTAGAAACTGTGATAATTAGTCTAATTGACCTTTGACCTCTTGTCTCTTGTGTATAGTTTTTTGAATAAGTTTTTCATCTCTTATCTTACTTGTTAGTAAAGGGCAAATTATAAAACCAAACCTTTTTCTACATTTTCTTGTTAAATGCCAGTTAAAACTTCGCTCTCTGTGAATGGGACGAGTATGAGTAGGATATTTTTTGCTCCAGTTTTTTTTGTCTGTTATATTTAATATTTATTTGTATTCGTCTAAATAGCTAAAAACCGACATAAATATGTACAATATAGTTGGTTCATGTTGAACATGCCTCTTTTTTCATTCAATTTTGAGGTTGAATGTTGAATGTGGCCTCAAAGATAAATATTTGTACATATTTTAAATATTTATATTAAAATACAATTTATTTATGACGACACTCAAAATCCCATCAATTTATTATAATAATTTATTATCTCTTGAGCATGGAGGCAAAGGAGGAGGTTAAATTGTCGATGGAGAGGAACTCATGTGAACACTTCCAAGAAATTTAACGCTCACTTTGAGTTTTTAATGATGATTAATCATAATTTTTGTGAGAGGTTATGGGCTTTAGTGATGGTGTGACATTATTATACGTTTCCTAATCCCCTCTTTCTCTCTTTTTTTTTTTTTTTTTAAAAAAATGACCCTTGACCTATGACAGGGAGACTGTATTAAATAAGTGATGTAAAATAGAAACGTGTCTCGGTTCTACACTGCGTATTATTTAATACTGAAATATGTAACTCGTCGAGTTTTGGGGTGATGATGAGATGGAATTTAATTAAATGATGATTAAATACAAAATTCAAAAAATATTCTCCAGAATTATAACTAAGACTTAAATTGAAAATTTCTGAGAAATGAAGCCATCCAGAGAGAGAGGGAGGAAGAGGAAGAAGTGTATTAATATTTTGTCCCTCGGAAACAAAAAACAATTTTGTACCTTACGTCAAAAGACATCTCTCTCTCTCTCTAGAGATTGACACAGTCTGTTGACAACAGACAAAAAAGTGTTTTTTTGCACAAGACTAAAAAACTTGCTTTTCTCATTTTTTTAAACTGTTTATGAATTCTTGGGAGTTGGGCCCAACATGCAAAATAGGAAGAGAGAGAGGTAAAAAAAGACTAATAATATTGGATTTTAGCAAGGATTCACAACCCTGGAGAAAAGAAGGGGAGGAGTAGAAAGTAGAAGGGGGAGGAGGAGGGGGGGGGGGGAGAATGGATGAGATGAAGCGGAGATTATTTTATCTCTCTTTCTAGCTCATTTTGACTTTACTTTTGGGTTCTATCGATTCTTCTTTTTCCACTACACGTCGACTTCTCTCTATCTCTCTGAGGAGGGTCTCTACAGACTACAGAGGAGAAGTACGTTCATACATAAATGGTTCAAGATCAATAGCGATTATGAGTAAATCTTTCTACTTTATTATCAGTTGACAAGAAGAAGGAGATTTTCTTTGCCATTTTACTATGCAAGAGATGAGATGGAGAGAGGGCAAAGCTAAAGGAATGGGAATGAAGGGAAAAGGGAGGGGAGCTTTCATTTTATATGACAGTGCAAAAAATTCTCATTTACTTTATTATAGAGTGTATAATTATATTTTATTATGACGAAGAAAAAAATTTTTTGATAAGGGACGAGACCAGATTTCATATTTCTCTTCACAGACCTCACACTTGGCTTCATTTTTAGCTCAAAAAAATTTTTTTTTTTTTTTTCGTTTTTTAATGACGTAAATTTTCAATGAATCAACTTGATGTAAAAAAAGGTATAATAAAACAAGAAGTAGAGACTGAGGAGACTAAAGGGGAGCGTGTGGTGTAATTTAATTGATTAAAAAAAAGAGGAGCCACACGGATTATAGAAAAGTGTAAGTTTTGGGTTATATATGTTTTTTTACATGTGTACAGATATGTATTAGTTTGTTTGTTATTAGACACATGGTTCCTATCTGTTGTGTATTGGGGAGGGAGAGTCCTCACGTAAAAGTTTTTTTTTTCGGTGGTTAGTTTTTGGTAAAGGTTTTTTTTTCTAAAAAAATCCCAAGAGTCTAATGGATGAGAAGTTAATGAAATTTTGATGTGGTCTTTGACTATGAGATTATAATATTATTACACACATACTGGGTATACAATGTACATGTATGTGTTACCTTACGTATAGTCATGCAGGGGGGATGAATTGAACTTGGAATGAATCATGTCATGCATTTTTAAAAACATCTCTCCTCCACTAATAGGTTAATCTATAGAACGTGTCGGGATAGCCGGATGGATAAAAAATTGTTTTTTTTCTGGCGTGGGAGGAGGCGAGAGAGGGGAGAGACAGGTGATGATGGTTAGATTTTTTAGCATTTTTGTAATTAAGATTTTTTTTTCAACTATTTTTAAATAAACTACTACTAAAATATTCTCCTCACATTATTGGCAAAAAGTTGAGAAATTGTTCAAGTGGGGGAAAAGGGATTTGAGGATAAATAATCACGTCAAGTAAATTCTTGTTGAGTTTTCTCTCTCTCTTGTTGTTGGCGTTGGCACTGGCACTCACTTTGTACTTTTTGTTTGTCTTTTGTACTTGACTGAAAAAATCTCATCCCTGTGCCCTTTTTGTTTGTGTAAATTCTCAAGAAACGACATTTATACATGTAGGTGGTACATATGAAAAAGTCATGGATTTTACCTACAGGGAGAAAAGGAACCACGAAAGATAGAAAGAGAGAGAGAGAAATTCACGAGAACACGAAGCAGACATTCATCTTTTACATGTCGAGTTGTACATGGAATACTTAAGAGATTTTCCTTGAGGGAAGAAAGAGAGACCCCCCTTGTTACATAACAATGATACAAACCTTCTCTCTTCTTCTTCAACGTGGTTTTCCTACATTCCTTCCGATGGAATTAGAAACTTTGTGTTTATTTTCACTCTCTCTTTCCATTTCTCGGTTTTTCGGGTGAGAGCATTTATTTTCCTTTCTTTATTTCCATTCACGGATCATTTCTCTCACACAGACCGACAATCTTTTTGTCTCTTTTTTCCTCCCATCTTTCTCTCTCTCTATAAGCCTCTTGTTCCACACTAACAAATTCATTCATCTTGATTCATCTTAATCCCTAAATCCACCCACTTCTCTCGCCTTTTTGGTTTTGCGGTGATGTCATTTGGATTTGTATTACGCAATTTCTACACAATTTAGAATCCAAAAGGGATAAAAGAAAAAGGAATGAATGAGTTGCACTGTCTTCAAAAATGTACAAGTCGTTTAGTCACCACATAATTAACTCATTAATTACAGAATAACTTGGAATGGAAATTGACTAAAGAGTTTTCTGTGGTGTCGTCATGGTGCGAGTCATTAACTATTTCCTAGGAGGAAGGTGGAGGCGTTCAAACAAAAGAACAAAGGAATCTGAGGTCAATTGAGTCAACTTTTGGATTTGGAGCAACTTTTATTTTGAATATTTGAAGACCATTGTATTATTTTTAGAAATTATTGCTATTTTTTTTGATGATGATGACTAAATTTTGAGGCCCAATGTAAGGAAATTAAAATTTTATAAAATTTATGTTGCTGACTTTAATTTTGAAATATTTATGCTGAAATAGGGTGACGTTCAACTCGTTGTGTAGCGGACAGGACGCTTTTTAGATGGTCTCTCATCGTCAGTGGAATGGCCTTGTCCTGGTCATCATTATGGCAATCAATATCGACCTTGATAGTGATCAAGGGATGGACAATGTTTAGTTTTTACTTGTTGTACTGTGGCTGGCTGGACAATAGAAATGGAGAGAAACTTGGTCTTGGAATAATATTTCTTCAATTTCTACTCTTTGACTACTACATTCAGTCCCGTGTCCTCATCCACTTTTTTGCCAGTTTTATTCTACCACTTGTTCTCCTCATTTCCGTCTTTGGAGTCTTCTATTTGACCTATTTATTTCTGTTCTTCGTCTCCTCCATCCCGGGTTTTATTGTAGAGTATAAGAGAAATTTGGAGAAACGTCACGAGGAACAAGTTAGACAACAACTTTATCATTTAATGCTTGGTCGAGGTCGAAAGAGATATTGGGTCACTCTACCCCGAGGTCAATAGTATGTTATTTACATTTTTATTTATTGTAGAGTTCAATAATTATTATGATGGTAACAATGTATGTAGGCCTCTCGTTCCTACAAATAAATTTTTTTTGAAAATAAATCACTGTTTTTTTTGTCAATTTCAAATATTCGTATTAAATTATAAATTAATATTTTTATTCCTTTTTTTATATATATTATGTAACTTTTTTTTCTCTTTTCCTTCCGGTTTTCATGATGGGTGATGATTGAGGGTGACTAAAGCTAAATGGCGAGACCAAACACAGAGACGATACAGTACAGAGTCTTGTTTTCCCATCGAACAGTACAACAACCATCAGTGGCATTATCCCAAAAGCATGAACTTGCTGTATGAAGACCTGCCCCTGATTTCTGCATGATTGTGCAGTTTACTATAATATTAAAATGAGACATGTTCAATTATTAAAATTCTATTCATATTTAAAACCATATTATATTCATTTTAAACGGGAAAATGTACCTATGTACTTAAACGGTTTCTGAAGTGAGGTCAATCCTAAAAGGCACCCTTCCTAAGTAGTTTAAAATAAGTGAAAATGTTTAGTTTCCTTGTGTAGTACAGATAAAGCAATAATTTATCATTTATAAACAATAATCCGTTTTGAATATCTTCAGATATAAAAATGAGACATTGTCGATTAAATGAGGACAGAAATAAATAAAAAAAATTTGTTCGCTTTTCTGTGAGACTAATTTTCTTGTGTAAACAGGAATTGTTCATATACAATGGAAATTAAACTTACCACAGTCGAAGATGTCCATTGACTAACTTTTGTATTACTACAAAAGGCAAAATAAAAAATTGAATTAATTTTGACTTGCAATATTTTTGTGTTTGAAAAGACAAAATTTGCATACTTTTTCCATTATAATTTATGTCTACATGAATTTACTACACACCAGTATGTCTGTCCTCCAATCACATTTTCGATAGTGTCCTTCACGATTGCACTAACCTCGTCGGCTACGAATTGAGTCTGAAAATTCAACAAATTAATCGATATGGGGTTGTGTCAATACAGACGTCAAAAGAGGAACTTTACGAGTAAGTAAAGATTACACAAATTGAGATACAGATAAAATAAATTAAATAAATTGTCAAATTTCCTTACCTCTTCATTGAAATCATCCATGATGACAAGAAAAGGTCAACTCCCTGCACTCAACTGTCAAAAAAAGGAGAAAACCAAAATTTTATTTTCTCTCCGTTTGAAATTGTGATAGAAATTGCGAACAGACGCAAGGACGTCTAGCCCGAGTTCCACTTTCAAAGAAAAGTTTCGTGTCATTTGTCAACTTTTTCTTTTCCTGACCTGAAATGATTATTTTGAGATACTTTAGACGTGTCCCAAGTACCAATTTGGGTTTCCGGCAATTCTTGTCGTCATATCCGATTGAACCAGAGAATAACGAGCCATTTATTCCCCCTTATCAAGAAAGACAAGGAGAAAGCATCAATGTTTTGCGGGTATGGTTTTTTTTATTAGAGAGTTTATTAAAATCTCAAACTCTATTCAAAACTCTCTTCCAGACGTGTAAGAAATCCTTTCCTCTATCACAATACATTAGACAC
>JAQIVZ010001413.1:0-33434 GCA_034700945.1 Arrhopalites spinosus
TTTTTTTCACAATGCCTCTCCATCCAAAAGAAAAAAGATTTTGAGTGAGCTGATGAGAAGTGAGGAGAATTATCCGACATCTGCATGAGATAACCCATGACCTTTCTTAACCTCACAAACTTTAACCTCCTCATCATAGCCACCGGATACTCCTCAACGATAATTATGAAACTTTTCAAAATAAAGACTGAAATATTCAAAAAAAAATAGCACGAGACATTCACGATTGATACTCCAACTAATTAACAGGTAAATTTCACCTAAAAAATTTAAATGTTTAAATTAACAAGACAAAAACCACCTGAAATCTCCCGTTTGCAAGGTGTTTAAAAAAAGGTTTCTAAACATAACCCACAAAAAAAAGTAAGATAAAGAAAAGATACACAAATAATGCACTTGACTCCCTCGTCATCCTCGTCACCTCAAGGAAAAGGGAGAGAGGGGACAAGACTTTGTGGTTATTATAAGGATAATGTGGATGGGTCCATGAGCCGACATGAGGACACACAAGGAAACCATGTAAGATAATCAAAGAAAGAGGAAGAAGAAGAAAAAAAACCCTCATTTTTTTGGTCACACTTACCACGCGCTTCCAAAAACTTGTACCCTCAACCTTTCTTGTTTCTTTACCCCTCCTGCCCCTTCTTTTTTTCCCTTAAGCTCAGCATTGTTTGTACTTTTTCCACATCTCCCCCCTTGAGCTTTATTGACTGGGACTGGGTGTAATAATGTAAATGTTAAAGGGAAAATATTTTTAGTATGAATAACTTATTGTGACGAGTCTATTCCTATCACAAGCAATACACAAGACGGATACCTCAAAAAAGGTGAAATTTTGGGGATCAAGCAAGAGAGAAAGGGAAAAAAGGGAAGGAGTAATACAAGTAATAAGATTGAACACAAGAAGCAAAAGATGATCAAGACCCATCGACCTCATGCCCTCAACCTTAAAATGGTTCCCAAAAAAAACCCTGCTGGTAACTCCAGACTCGTAACATGCAAAGTCAGAAGCTGGGATGAATCTGTACATATCAAGGATGAGGACAAAGGGAGTCAAGTGCTCCCAAAAATAAAAATATGTTCTATAATTGAGAGACCTCCCTCCCTCAGTCATCTTTATGATATTGATTCTTTGATTGTTATCAAAAAAACCAAGGGGAACAATCAGAGTGTCAACTCTGTTGGACCAAATCCACTGCCTAATATTATTATATTCCCTTTAAATTTACAGATAAGGACCATGGACCATGGAAAAGGTGAAATTTTTGTCCGATTCCTTTTTACCCACTCTCAATCCTCATATGTGTTGGTGGTTTGGAGTATTTAGTGGCACGTGCTATTTTATTTTACCTCCTCCTCATCCTTGGGGCCTATACTTTTACGATTATGGGTTATGGGGTGAAAATGGTAAAAAAACAGTCCCGTCAGCCCAAAAATTTTTTTACAAGATCATTTACACTAAAAAACTTGTTAGTGGTTTGTACTATTAATTGCCAAAAAACAATGATAATTAAATTAATTAATTATTTAAGCTCTACTGAGAGACGATTCTCTATAAAATTGATAGAATTTTTTAACTGGTGTAAATAAAAAATTTAAATAAAAAATGCAGGTAATAAACTGTTTCACAAGGAAAAGTGTCTGTGTAAAAAAAACGACCGTTGAAGTGGCTTTCATTTCTTTACACCTCAAATGAATTTTTTTTCTATGAATGAAAAAGAAAAAGAAAAAGAGTTTTGTGAATAATATTTATTTATTTGTATGGTACACATGTTATAAAGAAGAAAAAAAATGGACTCCTTCCCCTCAGACTCCTGTCAATAATCATTCTTCATTTTATATGTAAATCAGATCAAAAGAGAGCTCAAATCACAATCACGAGAGAGTTGGCCGTTAAAAAATTGCATAATATGAGAACATGGAAGCATCTCCACTCTCTCTCTCAACAATTCAAGTTATTGACGGCATAATAAAGAAGGCGAGAGTGTATAGGAGAAGGGAGGATGAATTTTATATATTAAAATGTAAAGTACTTATAAAATACATAAAAAAAGAATCCTTCTATACACGACAGCATGTCTGCATCGATTGTCGTAAATTGTAAAGATTTTTCTTATTCCTCTCTCTCTCTCTCTCTCTCTCTGGATACAACACACAACACATGCAAAAACATGGGGCCTAAGAGTAATCTAGTTCTAGTTCTCCAAATTGAAGCCTATAGTCAGTCAAGCTGAAGGTGAATTATCTTCTCATTCATCATCAAGCCATTTGCATTTGCAATAGAGAGAGAGAGAGAGACTATTTTTTTCAATTTCTCCAATGTGCAACAACCTTCAATAGAGCACCGTCCTTCTCCATCACTCAGCCTCAACCCCCCCCCCCCTCTCTCTCTTGGTCTTTAATCATTCAAATCAAATTCATGTACATGGAATGCAAATGCAAAGAAATGTAAATCTCCCAAATATACAAAGAAAAAGAGGAGCAAAAGCAGGAGAGGTGAAAAAAAAAATTCTTCTTGTGGTTGTGCCTTGTACGAGTACGTGCAGAGCTTTTACTTTTGACGAAAAATATTTTTATATGGAAATACCTACAGTCTACAGATCCAGCTCTATATGTACAACATGGAAGGGAGGATTGACAAAAGAGGAGGAGGGAGATTCATCTGTCGTCTCTTGTGAGACTGAAAAATACATTGAATTGGATTTCCATCTTGCCTACAATTTCTCCTCGTAACTATCTGTACAAAATTTATAGGAGAATGATGGAAGGTATTTGATGTGTATTTTATAGTAAAAAAAAATCTAAATAGTAAATAGCTTCAATTTTTGGTCTAGGCAAAAATCACTAACTGTAAACCTTAGTAAAAAATAGTATTATTTTTTCATATGCACAGTCAAGTTTGACTGTTATGCACAAGCAGCACAAGAACTATTATTTCCCCCATTTGAAGAAAATTCCCCCATTCAAATACACAGAGAGAGAGACAGGCACGTCATAATCAACTGGTAGAAGAATATGCTCATCATTTCTGCTCTGGGGAAAGCTTGACTTGGAGAGAAAAAGTAGGAGAATGTCAAAATGTGTAAAGGGGAGGAAATCAAGCAGTTAGATTCAATGTAATAGTAATAGAACAAACATTAGCATGAGCATCAGCAATTGCCATGTATGTACAAAGGAGTTTTAACGTTTGTTACAACACAGATAGACAGTGGAGAATATTTCTTTCTTATCCCTCTTCTCTGGCTTTTACACATGGAGAGAGAGTGTGTGTGTGGATGGATACAGCGTAGAATTTACTTTACTTTTTCAACTCCCGACCAGCTTGCTTGACTGAATCTGAAATTTTCGTTCGTTTTCCAATGTTTGGTTTTGCATTAGGGGTTCATCCATTTTATACATGTAAGTACATTTTTACTAGTCCCGTACTAGTATCTCATAGGGTGCACCCTATTCGGAATGTCAAAGTACATAATTCAATCCATCCATACAGTCCCCCCCTCTCTCTCTCTCTCTTTTATGTATGCTCACTCGTACTTATGTGTATAAGTCCCCTTATCAGGATGGAGGATAGAGAAATGCATGTGAAAATATTTCATTTGAAATGTTCAAGGCAAATCTGTATCCAAGTGAAGTAAGAGAGAGAGAGAGAGACATGTACAAACTTCTCCAGCTCTCCATTTTTATACTGGAGAACATCTCTCTCTCTTGTGAGAGTACTAGTCTAGACTTATGTACACTGAGGTAAGGAAAATGGAAAGTAGAGCGCAAAGGTGAAGAGATAGATTTTAGAGATTGAGATTGGTAATGTCTGCCTGCTTGATGGAAGTCGTGCATGCATTCAGTGCATCTCATCTCATTGGCATTGGTCCCTATTTCAAATCATCACCATCATATCCATATATCTATTATGTTTGCTGACTATAGACTATAGCCACTATAGGTATGGGACATGATCTAGAAGAAAGTATGCACAATATTAGTAAATTGGGGACCCTTTAAGTGTATGAGGCTATGGAGTGTAGTGTTTATGTATGTATAACTGGTATAAGTGTACTTTTTTTGGTAGGGAATAGAGAGAGAGAGACTCTCTTTCAGTTCAAGTGATTCATTTGGCTGTTCACTCCATGTTTGAATTTTCAAAGAGGGGAGAAAAGACGAGAGAAATGGAAATCCGCAACGTCATACAAAGTATACACAATTTTATATTAGGACTGTGTGTGCATGTACAGTAGAGTGAGGCTGGACATGCACCATACAAAATGAAGGAGTCCAAGGACTGTAAAATTTAAGGCTTCTCTTTTTTCTCTTATTACATTTAGTTTATACAGATGAATTCTCTCTCTCTCTCTTTTAAGTAGTCTATCTTCCCTGACGTCCTCAACTATTTTTACGGGTCCTTTCCCTTTCCTTATTATGTTGAGGATTTGTTGGTGTAGTACAAGAGAACGACAATCAATTAAATGGGTGGGTTGGTGTATAAATGAGTCATAATTAAAAATATGGGAATTTAAATGTTTTTATTTTTAATTTTTACAATTTTTGTATTTTACAAGAAAAAGGCAAGGGATTTTTTATGTACCGAATCTTATGATTTGCCTAATTGTCATAATGTACAAGATACTTTTAGAATAAAGTTTTTTTTTTGGGAACGCGGGTAAGAAGGGAAAAGGTTCGAGCCACAAGTTCGTCCTCTGACCCCTACAACCTGTACCATTTTCTCTGTATGTTTGTTTATTCAATCCTATGGTCTATGTACGAGTATTGTACCATATTGTATGGGACATGTAGTTTGTATTTGTAGTAGTACAAATTTTATTCTATTTTGGGTAAGATGTGGGAGGTCTTGGCTTCTGTTTTTTGCTCTGGTTCTCAATTTTCAATTCCATTTTTTGAACTTTTTTTTTCTCTTTGTTGTATTGTTGTAATCTGCAAAAATATAAAGATCGTCATCTTCTATCATTTTTTCAAAAAGATGGGAGCCATTGCCTCTGTATTTATATTACATAATAATGCATCTTATTTTATATTGTGACATAAAATACACCGCCGGCTATTTTTTCTGAATTGAGTCTCAAATGTTCACTAAAAATTCAACTTTCATGTGCAGATTCTAGAAAAGTTGATAAAAAATATTTTTAGTCAAAGAATTTGAATTTTCTTCAACTCTCAACCCTCTTGAATGCTTCATTGAACTAATTTTCTTTTGTATTGAGAAATGACTCATGATTTAAATTTATTTTTTAAGAAAATGAAATAAATTTTCATTTTCTCAGAATATTTTTATTATTGATTACAATCCAAAAATTAATTATAACTCGCTACTGGCTACTGATGTTCATAAACAATTAAAGAAACTAAAGATAAAAATTGACAATTGAACAACAGGTCTGTACTTCGTTGAGTGTTTCTAATGCTTGTAAATAAAATAGTAAAATGTGTACTATAGCCATGTATTGAAAAATGGAAACTCAATAAAATGTTTTTTCTATTGGCTACACTTTCTATCTGTCTGTGTACCAGTACCTACTGTCATGACGATAGGGAAAGAGTAGGAAAAATATGTATAAAACTCATAAAATATCTCGTGCATCTCTCTCTCTCTCTCTCTCTCTCTCTCTCTCTCTCTCTCTATCTCTCTCTCTCTCTCTCTCTCTCTCTCTCTCTCTGTGACATTATTTATGAGCCCCTCATTGAGCGCAAAATAAAACTGAAAAAGTTCCACAAAAGTGCATCAATCTTGAATTTTTCTACTTGGTCTTGTATTGTACTCGAGTGAGTCCATTCTTCTTGTCAAAAATCTTGGTTTCGTTTTTCTATTGTCGTATAACAAGTTCTCGTCCCTTTCCTTCATTAACTGTGTCTACTACTCTAGTACAGTGTACAGATAGATATATCCATCATCTTGTTTTTATTTATCCTTGTCATCCCTATAGACTCTTCACTACACCTAAACCAAATGTTCAATATCTTTAACGTCTACTCCATAAACTGATACAGAATTCTTCACTACAGCTACACTTTATGATACTTTTACAGCAGACAATATGGAGAATTTTGAGAGTTGTTCAAAATTTTCGATTCTTTCGAACTTGTTGATTCGATTGGCAATTCTATGAGTCTCTCTTTCTCTCTCTTGAACTTATTTACAGTTTGTAATTACAAAAATGTTCACTCTGCTCCATATAATAATTTTACACCAATATAATATGTACATATGTGTATGTACAAGACTGGAAATATCAGAACATTTTGTATATATGACGTCAACATTTGTTATGACGTTCAATGGCCATATATGAGAGAAAAAGTGTCCAACATTTTTTTTATGAATTTATGACCCAAATGACCGTAATGTGTGTTTACAATCCTTTTTGAAATTAAAGTTGTTCCATGAAATACATTTATTTTAACAGAACCTACTTGTACGTTACACTGCGCAGAGTACAAGTGTTTTTGTATGAAGTATTATGTTGGTTACAAACAATAACATTATTTAAGACAAGGCAAAGTTGTAAAAATAAAATGTATAATAAAAATTAAAACTTAATGATGACTGTATTGTGTAATTGTTTAAGCGTAAGCATCAACTCTATTTATTTTGTTGTTAAATATTGATTTAAACAAGGTTTCACTTGATCGAGTCAAGTGACTTGACTAATGTACATTGAGTAAGAGATAAACATTTTTTTGACTATCTGTATTATTGCTTCACTATCAAGATCATCATAAAATCGTCAATATTTTATTTTTCAACTAAAATATTATTTATTATCATAAATCCAACTCAAAATTCGAAATTCACAAGTTCATGGACTGTCAAATTTTATTTTAGAAAAAAATGGTGGTCCATAATAATATTTTTACAAAATTGTCATACAAAAATTGTAGTCCTTGTTCCAAAAAATTGGACAATCGTCATTGATGATTTGACCAAAACTAAAAGTCATTACTTGTCAAAAAAAAATAAAGCATCATTTATAATTAATAACTCTACTACCGTTGAAACTTTTAAGTGAAAAAAAAGAGACACAGGTGAAGGATAGGAACTTGACTTGAAACTTGACTAGTTGGACAAAAAAAAGTTGTGGCCTAACAAGAAATACTGATAATTCAGTGAAGAATAGAATGAGACAGTCATTTTTTTTAAATTTCTTGATTTTTTTGCTTTTCAAAATTGACTATGAGTTGTAACTTTTTATTTTTCCTCTCTCTTGATTTGTGAGATTCACTTGAATTTCAATTTCATTCTGTAGCCACACACAAAGTGTATAAATATGTAGGTAAATGATATAAGAGAGAGAGAGAGAGAGAGAGAGAGGGGAGACGTAAAAGTATAGAAAGTTGATTGTGAGTTTTCAGGTTGAATAATGGGGAGGGTAAGAGAGGGGGGGAATGATTATGTATTGGAAGAATATGTGAGTCGAGGAAAAAGAGAAGGACAAAAGAAAAATCATAGAAAAATCCAAATGTTGGAACGTCAAGTGAGTGAATCGACTGAAAATGGATGGATGGAGGAGCCCTGCAGCATGAATGGGGACTTTGGTTTGACTCCCTGCATCACTGAGCATTTGTTCGGACACCGATAAGTCATTACGCGAGTCCATGTCACAAAGTCACACAATGGACATGTACTTTTAATGCATGTTATCCAAGGTCTTGTCTCTCCACAGTCCTATAGCCAGAGAGACCAGAAATCGTATGAGAATTTTTTCTCGTTTGGTTGTTGGCTCTGTGTGTGTGTGCACAAAAACATTATATCGACCTCTACTCTTTCATGTTGATTTTTCCACAAAGTTTTCCAAATCAAAAAATAAGACTGATGCAACAGAAAAAATCTATAAAATCAATGCAACTTGTGAGAGATGCAAATGTTTAAAGCCAAAGGCTTACAAAAATGAATCCGAGTACTTTGGACAAAACTAAGTACGTAGAGAAAATTTACTGCAAGTACAGCAGAGTGTTACACTGTACAGTGTACACTGTGGAGTTTGAAAGCTTAAAGAAAATGTGGAAACCATACCACTGGAATCATGAATAGACTAGCAATCAGTATAGTATAATTCTCTTTTATATATATAAAGCCGTTCCTTCTCCATTAACATAATGGGGACAAATAATAAGATAAAACCACCAAAGGGCAATACATATATATGTATTGTGATGAGATCGTATGCCTTGACATTTAAAATTTGTTACTATACTCTCCCTCTGTACATATGGTCCACAGAATTGAGAGAGCATCTTTCTTCTTTTTCACATCAAAACAATTTTCAACTGAGGGCAATGTGTACATTGAGATTTTGAACATATTTTTTTTTGACCAGTCACCTGCCGGCTCCTACTTACCAAATCGTCTGTTTACGTAAATCATGAGATTTTCAGGTTGTCCACAACGGAAAATTTTAACTTGTTACTCATACAAATTTATTTTTGTTTTCATTTTAAATTTTCAAAGCTATGAGAAAAGTCTGGATATGAAATTAATTTATCATTTGATTAAACTGTGATTAAAAATACAATTATATCTTTTACGGAAAACTTTTTTTGATGGTGGAGAAAAATGATGACAATTTTTAAAGATTATACTAGCGCACGTACACTGATTCTATGATCTTTGATGTTGGGAGTACTACAAAAAGTTGATCTTACTAAGGATTGGGCTCTCGATGTGCTTGCACCATCTCTAGTACTTTTGTTAAAAGATGCAGAGATTCTCTTTGTTCTCTCCAAAAAAGCTCCCCCAAAAA
This sequence comes from Arrhopalites spinosus, assembly GCA_034700945.1. Classification (NCBI taxonomy): domain Eukaryota; kingdom Metazoa; phylum Arthropoda; class Collembola; order Symphypleona; family Arrhopalitidae; genus Arrhopalites; species Arrhopalites spinosus. The sequence goes on from JAQIVZ010001413.1 coordinate 8,748, forward strand.
ATAAGGCATTACTTACTTACGATAAAAACAAAATGTTTTTTTTTTGTATATTTAACTTACTTCGTTAGTGGAACCGTTAGACAAACAAAAACATTTTTTTTTGACCATTTTAAAAACTTTACTCTCATTTTCACTCTCAAGAGTTATGGGTTCCTATGTAATTAATAATCCATCAAAAACCCGTTCCTGATGCTTAAATGTATTTTCACTTGTTTCACAGTTTGAGACCACAATCATAAAGACGACGTCTCTCCTTGACCAAATTTTTTTAAAATTTAGAATAATAGTTTAAAAATGTTTCGAAAATATTTTCGTACAGTAGTGACAACACAATTACTAATAATTTTGATTTGTTGTACAATTGTGACAGTCATGAATTGTCAAGAGATTTCAACGCATCCGTCATCATTACCACAAACCTTAGTGTCAAGTGACTCATCAGTTGAGCCAGTGTATAATTTTAGTAAAGTTAAAAAAATAAATAGAAATAAAACAAAAATTAAGAAAGACGACTGGTCTCCATATTTTCCACATTTGGATAACATAGAAAAAATAGTTTCTATTGTTGAACATGTTCAAGCTGGTTATTATTATCGACCAAAGTCAAAAAATTCTGTTAATTTTCCAAATATTTTAAAATCAAATTCATCCATTGTGCGTCCTCCTGTTTATCAACCAGTGAAAGAAGATGAACAAAATATTGGCCATCGTTTTGGACTGCCCGATTTGATTGGAGAAAGTCCTCCCACTGTCCAAAGTTCACAATATTTTCAGCCTGTCGACTCAAGACATGACGAGTCTGATGAAAAATATGAACCTGATGAAAAAGAGGAACCAGATGACGAAAAAGAGGAGCCAGATGACGACAAATATGAGCCAGACGACGACAAAGAGGAACCAGACGAAAAATATGAGCCAGAGGATAAATATGAGTCTGTGGAAACGTCAACAGAAGACGAAGAGGAAACTTCATCTTCCAAGGAGGAAGAAGAAGACGCCAAGAAAGAAAGTGATGAAGAAGATGATGATGAAGAAACAACAACAACTGAAGCCACGACGACCCCCGAACCAACCCGTGCCCCTTTTGGTTTATCTGACATTATAGTTCCAAATAGTTTTCTTCGAGTTGAGTACATGATTGGCTACACTTTTCTTGGTGTGATGTATGGTTTTGGATTCCTCGTTCTGTTTCAATCAATTTGTGTACCTATAGCCAAATTCATGGTCTTTGTAAGTTATTTGTGGGCAGTGTATTGGGGTATCAAAGCTCCCATCACAAAACAAGACGCCATGCAATTTTTGCCACCGACAAGATAATTTACATTTTTTTCTCTTGTGTTCACTGATAATTTCATGTAAGTGTATAATTTAACATATTAACTTTAAAATGAAGATAGATAACTTTTGAAATCAGGATTTGAACAGAGTTAATTTATTTGAATATCAAACCTGACATACTAAATAGATTAAATACGCTAATATTAATTATTATTATGCATTAAGTAGTAAGTACCTATCTTAACTTTGCACAAAATTTGTACCGGCATTTCGAAATATATCCTTACATTATAAATATTATTAAATACAAAATCCATAAAGATTATACACAAATTTCAAGTACAAAAAATGAAATTATGAATGCATAATGCAACTATCATTCTATACTTAAAATAAATAAAGCTACATATTTATATTGATTGGTACAAAATTTTGTGCTAAGGCCTGCTCGTGATTTAAATATTTGATATCGATCTAAATTATAGTTGAAGATACTTCGTTAAAAAATGAATGGAAAATTAACTACATTTAAAATATTACAAGATTGTAACATTGTCAAGTTGTCTTTTGTTGTACAATACGAAATAGTATCATGAAAAATTACATTGGGATATTCAGTTGACTTAGAATCAGACAATGCAATAAGGAGTAGCAGCAGTGTTGTCCTTTTGTTTCTATGTAATTGAAAAATACAAATGTAAAATAGAAATTAGTAATATCGTGTTATAAATGTCTACGAGGAGTCAAAGACATCAATTGCATCATCGTCTTCAACGTCTAATTCGGCAGGTGTTTGAGAGAGATCAATTGTTTCACCGTCAAATTGAAAAGATAAAAGTTTTCCATCTACACCCAACTCCCGTCCTAATTTTGTACGAATTTCATAGAAGGATTCTTTCTTCAAAACATTCATCGTGATGGGTCTCTTTAGACTGGCCTTTTGAAATTTTAGTGTTATCATCCCAGAATGTTTAGCTGTTGAATTGGCTGCTGAGTTGTCCCCACTTCGTCGAGTTGCTTCTAAAATCTCACCACCTTGAATATTGTAAGATCTTAATGATTTTCCATCTTGCATCTTTTGTTCTTGCTCATTATATATTAAAAGTTCATTGGGTGAAATATTAGTCAATTGGCCTAAACTCTCACGAACTTGTACCATGTCCCAACTCTGTGTGAATATAATGAAAATTTTAAAAACAAATTAAAATTAAAATGTGAATAAAATATCAACTAATAAACACCATTTCTTTCTGTTATTATATAATGTACATATAAGTAAATCATCATACCGAATTTCCATCAATTTGATGCAATTTATCTTGAAAACGAACACGAATTCTCATCTTCCCAAGTTGATCGGTAAAGTCAACTTTGGGTGATGGAGTTGCGGTTATTGAGGCAATCATGATAATATCCTGTAAATTAACATGTGTTTCATATAAATTATGTACATTGGCAGTACTACTTATCTCATTCATGTACTTACATAACTTTGAAATTTTTTATTTAATTTTTTACACAAAAAACAAGGTATAGTCTTACGTCATTTGTATCAAAAACAGAAGAACGACCGACAGGAGGAGATCGATGAGCGGCATTTAATTCTCGACTGAACTCATCAAACTCACGAAGTAAATCATCAGGTCCTTTACTTTCGCTGAAATTATACAAAAAGCAAAACAATCAATAGAAACATAAACATACATATTAGGTAATATAATTGACGATATAAACAACAAAAAATTGACTTACTCTTCCGAACTACTATCTACATTAAACACCGTACTGGATGCAACAGCCTTGGACTTTGTTGGGACAACCTTTTCAACAATTGGAGACTCAAGGTCCAATTCTGTATCTGTGTTCATATCTTCTATTGCTACATTGGATGGTTTTTTTGACGATTCTTTTTGTGATGATTTTTTTGTACTAGATGATGATGTTTTTGTACTTTTACTAGAAACTTCACTGAAAGATGAAGATTCTTTGGTTTTCTTGTCTACAGCTGTTTTACAACCCTTTTTTGACACTGGTTCTGATGATGACGAAGAAGATTGTTTCTTTTTTTTCAATCTTTGATTGCCATATTTCCGTTGTGCTTCCGCCATGTCCTCCGATGTCATGGTTCGCCCAAGATTCCTCTTGGCCTGAGCAAATATATCTACAAACATTTTTAACTATATTAAATTGTAATTCTGTAACTTTGTTGAACCAATTAACTTCTATTCCGGTGTTTATCTTATTTCGATTTTTTTTAATTTCCGTTTAAATTTCACGCTGAAAATTGAAGAGGGGGGGGGGCTCATAGAGAGAAAATTTCAAAGAAAAAAAACGGTCTATTAGTTTTTTCATCAGTTTTTCTAAATTCTTTCAGTTTTTTAACCGTCTTTGAATCCCATAAAAATGTCCTTGACTTTGCTGTCCTATGAATTGTTTTAGCTGTTTTGATTCTCCGTCTAATGTCTATAAATATGAGATATCTAATATGAAGTTACTTAAATATGTTTTTAAAAAAAAGAATTTAATTAATTCAAACACACGAAACGATCTCTCTCTCTCATCTCATTTTTCATTTACCTGTAAATTTCATGATCACGTAGTATCCATATACAGAGTAGATAAAAAACTGCAATAAAAATGATCTAACCTTTTATATTAATTCATCATACTCTACAAGTCTTTTTATTTTGTACCAGGATAAAACCAAACCAATTGTAAAGCTTGTAAATTAAAAGTGGTAAGTGGTAGTTTAAACAAAATGTAAGAATTCATAATAAGACATTAAATATTAAGTCATGTAAAAAGAAAAAAGTTTCACAAGATGATTTCAAAACTGTAAACTATTTTTTTTATCCTTACTGACCCCTTCCCCTCTTTCCTCGACCACAAAAATATGAGGTTGACACTAAAAATAAGGAAATTAAAGGAGGCTAAGGGAGTAAAGTATTGTTGACAGGTATTAAGTAATTAATTTAATGGAGGAGAGAAGAATTGCAGATAAAAGAAATTAAGTTTGATGTAACTCTGGAAAACACTTGTACTCCCCTTTCCCCCTTGCTCTTGTTGACTGTATGCATAATTAAATTGAAATTAGAAGCAAGAGGAGAGAGTTCAACATTAAACAACACGTATAACCTTCAGAACCTTCAGATGAGGAGAGAGAGAGACTGTTGGAATATTCTGCAGAATTTTATTTATTTGTGCTCAGGAAACTCTCTGAGAAATTTCACGCTCCAAGGGTAAAAATTCGTACACACACACACACAAAGTTATTACAAAAGAGTACACGAAAAGTCAATGTTAAATAATTTGCTGACAAATTCCTTCTTGTTGTGTGTGTGTTTTTTTATATAAACAAGATCGTCCCTTTGTAGAGCTAATAAAAAAGTTAAGTGTCATTGCTGAGAAACATTTTGTTTGTACAGCTCAGCACTACAAACTCTCAGCTCTAGTTTCTCACAGTGGTCAGTATTTGTATAAATAATATTTCAAAAATAATTCAATTATAATTACAGGAAGTAGTTGTTGTTATACATATTACATTATAAAAAAACACTAATTCACTCTATTTAGTATTAAAATGGTTAGTATTGCAAATAACAGTAGCATCACATTGCCAATGTCGTATGAAGATAATTCCTCGATCCTCAGTTTGGCCCAAAGTAAGGCACGAAAATGGAGAGACTTGAGACCCTTGGAAAAAATTCTTGTCTTCATCATTGGACTCGTCTCCATCATCTCTCTATCTTTAATTATTGCTGTGGCTTGTTTAGGAGCTAAATTGAGTAAGTTTTTATCTACAAAATTTATTCTTTTATCAAAACTTTTATTGTTTACTCTGACTCAACAAAAAGTTTTATAATTGTAAAATGCTTTTTTGTTCGTTAGGTAAAGTGGAACAGTCAATGCTGACGGCTCAACCTCAAAATTCGAGAGTTGTGAATGGAACCACAATTGATCCAGCTCATTATACAACAGACTCTCATCACTACACGACACCAACTTCATCTCATAGTACAGATCATGCCAGTCCTGGAACCGGAACAAATACAGACTGTACAAAAAATCATCGTGTTTGTCTAGACTCAGAATGTACTTTGGCAGCTGGAGAACTTCTACGGGGGATGGATTTGTCGGTCAATCCATGCAAAAACTTTTATAAATTTGCTTGCGGTAAATGGGGAGAGTCCAATCTCATGCCAGATTCTAAATCGAGATGGGATCAATTTGAGTATTTGGAAGAACGAATGATTCGACAGTTACACAGTCAGCCATAATTTAATTAATTTTCATCTGTATATTTTATACATGTCTGTAATTTTATACTAAAAATAATGCATTCGCTTTAGGTATTCTTGAGGATGAACCAGATGAAGAGGCTGATCCTGAGCCGGTTAAAATGGCTCAAAAGTTTTATAATGATTGCAAATATCAGAGTAAGAATATTTTCATCACATTATCAGCATGAATTGGATGTCATTTAATTGTTAAATTATTTTTAGACAATGAAAACAATTACACAGCATTAAGGGGATTTTTGGATCATTTATTGGATGGATTTGACAAGGTAATTATTTGCTACCTGTAGTTAACTACAATTAGATTGAACTAAAAAAGTTAATTGGAAAATAGGATGTGGGTAAAGTTCTGGGACATGTACGAAGAGTCTTGGGAGGAAATTTTTTGTTTGCTTTGTACGTGGGAGTTGATGAACGGAATCCAAGTAAAAATACAATTTACGTAAGTCCATCAAAACATTTTTTTGATTGTTTTGAACATGAGAAAAGTTTTTTTGGTTAACAAAATATTTTCAAAAAAATTAACATTACAGCTTGACCAACCTCTTTTTGGACTACCCCGAGCCCAATTAATTTCTAGCTTTCATTATCCCAATGAAATAGTGGAATCATACCAGGAGCTCGTTCATGAAGCTTGGCACAAAGTGAGTAGTTCTATTTTTAATCAATGATTTTAATTGTACAATTATTTAACAGTAGTAGTTTATCTAGATTTTTGCTGACGGACGGGAAGCCACTGCTGCCTCCAATGTTGTCTATGTTGAGAAACTATTGGCGGAGGTAAACTCAGTTTAAATTAATTACAAATAATTATTATACAAAATATTAATTAATATTAATATTTGACTAGATTTCTACTGCCCCCATAAATCGAACGACTAAAGCGGATTTATATAATCCTCGGACTGTTCATCAACTCCATGAAATAACTAAAGCACCAGCAATTGTAAGATCAAATTTACCTGGATAAAAAATAATTATGATTTAATTGACTTGTAAATAATTTTATTTGTTTTGTTGACAAAGTCAATATCTTGGGACTCATATTTTGACGAAGTTTTCTTTGACGTGTATCATCCTGATGATGAGCACTCGAAGTGGAATCATTCAACGGTGATCGTGAGAGATCTTCCGTATTTTAATCAGTTGCCTTTACTGCTCACTGGAAATCATACCGTCGCCATGCTTCGTAAGTGATTCAATTTTTCTTAATTAAAAAATTATAAAGTTAATTTAATATTTTCATGATCAGGTGACTTTATAACATGGCGAATCATTTTAACATTGGCCAGTGATGTGTCACATGAATTAAGAGAGCTTGTTTTTGATATGGATGAAGTCTCTGAAGGACTCTTGGCCTCTGACCCTTTGTAAGCCATACAATTTTTCACACTTTTCTCTTATTTGACCTCATTCGAATAATTTAGATGGAAAACATGTGTGAGACAAACAAATGATTATTTTGGTATGGCCCTCTCGTACCATTACGTTGAAGAATTCTTCGATGACGAGAATGAGCAAGAAGTAAAAAATTGCACAAAATTATTTATTTTACAAGTTGAAGAAATGTGCACAGAATTAATACAATTTTAATTGTCAATTAAAATTCTAGATTCGTGTCATAATAGATGACATAAAGAAAGCTTTGAGGAAAGTCTTAATCTCCGATAGGGAACTTGAATGGATGACGAGACCCACCAAAAGACGAGCACTGGAAAAACTGGAGAAATTACATGAAAATGTTGGACATCCAGACTGGCTATTAACTGGAGGGAATTATAGTACAAATAGTGCCCATTTGATGACGACTAAATTGATGGATTATTATTATCATGTAATTCAGATTTATTCAACAAAATTCAAGTCAGAATATAAATAACCATTTTTTATTTCAATTTTCAGTTAATTCTCGACAAGGAAAATGATCATTTTGACAATATCCTTGACTTGATGGAATGGAAGAGCAGGGAGTCATTAAAGCAACTGAAAAAACCTAGAGATAACAACAAGTAAAAACTGAATTTACTGAATTTAATCGGTGATGTCATCATTTTGATAAAAATTATTTTAGATGGAATATTGATCCGACCACAATAGCAGCTAACTATATTCCGACTCATAATTCTATTAGTAAGTTTTCACCAATAATTAAATGCCTACAAATTAAAATATTTTATGAATTATTTTCATACAATTTTGGTCATTTTTTTCAGTACTACCAGCCGGGATTCTTCAAAGTCCATTCTATCAATTTTACGAGGCGCCACTAAAGTAATCTTTGAATATAAATCCTTGAATTTAAATTGCTGTCTGCTGTCTTATTTAATCTCGTTGGATAACATTTAATTTTAATTAATTAATTTTGTAGATATTTGCATTATGGAGGAATAGGCGCCATAATTGCTCATATGGTAACACATTCAATTGATCACAAAGGTAAAACGCTCGTAATTTCAATTATAAACGACTTTTCAGTTTTTTCAGTTAAAATGTTTATTTGTTAGGAAGTCAAAACGGACCGGATGGTGCATTGAATAGTTGGTATGATGCTGAAACTCAAAAAAATTATCTAGCCAGGTCAACTTGTTTCACTGGTCACTTTGCCAGTATTCTAACTCAAAATTTAACCATACCAGTGAGTATTCAATTCACAGATGTATTTTCAAATTTAATTTTAATTTTTAATTTCAAAAAATAACTAATTTTTAATTAATTGTTCAAATTAGATTCACTGGAAAATGTCACTGGCTGAAGAAAGTATTGCCGATAATATTGGATTAAAATTAGCCTACAGAGCTTACCAAGATCATGTGAAAAGAGATGGAGAGGACAAACTTTTACCTGGATTTAACGAGACTGCCAATCAACTCTTCTTTATATCTTATGCACAGGTTAATTAATTAGTCTTCATTTTAATATTCTTAGAATACATTTATGTGAAGAAAATTAAAACTATGAAACTTTTTATGTTACAGTTATGGTGTAGCGACTACAGACTAGCTGATTTAAAGGCGGACATTAAAAGTGGTATTTATATTCCTTCTCAATTTCATGCTAAAGGAGGACTAGAAAATTTTCCAGAGTTTCAAAAAGCTTGGTCTTGTCCCATGACCCATCCAGACAAGACGTGTAATATGCTGTGATTATTACCTAAATGTATTTTAAAAAATAATTATCATGTTATCTTCTCTTTCACTTTAATTAATATTGACTATCATGAGAGCAACAGTTGTATAAAAAATTTATTTCAAAAACAAAACAAAAAAATATCGAGTATTTAATAAAAGTTTGGAATGTTGGATTTTTTTGGTTGGAAGCATTATTTGGCAGAGACTTGTTTTTTCTTGTTGAAAATCATTTGTAATTTTTCTATTAATTAATCCCTCGGAGTTAGAGCAGAAAATGGATTCCACCACGGTTTTTTATCCGGTTCCGGTTGGTAATGACCATGATGATGATGATGGTGGTGTCCATGTAATCCATGGTGATGCCCATGGCCGTATTCATCCGGCTTCAAGATTGGGTATTGAGGTGTCAATGGGGAGCCAGATGTGAAAATTGGGGGGTTGACAGGGGGATAAATCGTTGGGACAGTATTTGAAGCCCATCCATGTCCTGGATAATGTAGATCATGAGGATGAGGATAATTATAATTATGTGGATATTGATGTCCATGAGCGTAGCGGTATTTATTGTTAACTAATCCAAGTTCAAAAAGTAGTGGCTTGTTCGTTAACGCAGACGCTGCTCCAAATGCCGCTACAAAAAAAGAATAAAAAATTTATTATTTTGACACATTTTGAACATGAAATTTACAATAAATTTACAAAACAAGTATACCTAGACCAGCTAACGGTGCTGCTATGTAGCCTGTAGGCATGAAAAAAAAAATAATTAGTTTTTTGAAAGTTGACTACGATTGACTTGTTTTTAATGAATTTACACACCTGGATGGATTTTGAGACGGAAACGCTTCTTTGGGTAATGATCTAGATTGAAGACGAGAATGAAAAGATAATTAGGTTTTTTTTCTAGAGATTATCAAAGAAAATTAATTGGAATTAAATGTCACCTGGTGGAAAATAATGAGCTCCATGATGAGGACCCCATCCATAACCACCATAGGGACCAAGTTTGGTAACTCCACGATTAGTAGTCTCAGTGTTGGTAGAAGTTGATGATCCACCTTTTTGTATATCCGTTGTAGTTGACACGGTAGTTGTATGGGTTCCGGACTGCTGACCTCTAATGTCATTATTATTGTTGGTGTTGTACCTATGAGCATGACCATGGCTATTGTCATAAATGTGTCCGTTGTATATACGATAATTATGATTGTTGTTGTCACGATATCGGTCTTTACTACTCGAGTAATTGTCATCATCAAGACTGAAATATTTTGTGTCATAATTTTGATGACTTGCTGAAGTACTCGAGCCAAAATGTGGACTCGGTTTTAATTGTTGCCATTCATAGTTTGAATTGGTACTTTGATGATGATGATGACTCTTTGTTTTATTTGTTCTAGTATAAAAATTATTAAATTTATCTGATAAATACTCGCTCAAAGGCCAAGTGGGTCGATGTCCATGATTATAGCTGTATCCAGGATCTTCAACAATGTCTAAAGTTGGTAAACTTGGGAATGGAAGCGTCTTGGATTTTTCATCATCAACAGAAGAAGATGAAGAAGACCAGACTAAGATGAAAACAAAAAATAAAAAAAGTGGAATTTTTCATATTTTAATTATCAAAAATATGTATTTATTAATATTAATAGACATACCTGGCTTGTCTTCTTTATGGGGCTGTTCATTGTCCACTGAATTCCATTGTTTGAACCGATTGTCCTCCTCTGGATATCGATCTAGTCTTTGATTATGAACATTTTTCTCAAAATTATTTTTCCCAACTATATTTTCCCTCTCACTACTGTCAAATTCAAATTGTGGTGGATTTTGAATATTTTCCTTTTTTGTGACAAATTCAAAAGAATTTGGTTCTTCATTTTGAAAAGATTTATATTTATAAGATGAAACACTTGACAATAAAATTGAATGGAAAGTCACTACAAAAATCACTCCACTCCACTTGTTGATTGAGAATGGCCGATGACAACAATTGGCCATTGTTGTATTATTTTTTAGAAAACTGTTTTTAGAAAACCAATATTTTTTGAGTAATAATAATTAAATATTCACAATCTTCTATTTTCAACTCCCTCACAAAGACTAAAAGTTGTACTCGAGGAACAGAAAAAGAAAGTAATGATATGATGACAGTCAACAATTTTGGGTTACAGAATAATAATTAAAATTTCAATCAAAAAAATAAAACAAAAAGGTAAAATTATATTCCTTTGCCAATCTTGTCCCACTCAGGAGGAGACTGAAGGATGAGTCTCTCTGTCATAAATATGTCTGACCTCTCAAACCAAAAAGAGATGCTCCACTCCATCAAAAAATAAAGTTTTAAGGTGGGAGGTTGAATTGAATGAAAATTAATTCAGATCAAAAAAGTACCCCAAAAAATGTAGAGAGAGTCATTTTGTTTAAAGAAATGAAGAGACTTTAAAATGTTTAATGTGGATTCCACCCCCCATCATCATGGGGTCTTGTTTTTGGTCACTTTTCATCTCTGATGCAGTCACCATTCGTATCATTAGTAAATTTTTCATATCGCTTTCTGCCCCAGTCGTTCCGCTTCCACAAATTCTGTGTCAAACTCAAAAAAACCTTCATGTCATCCATCTTGGCTCCTTTACTTTTTCTGTCTCTGTCTTGTGGCCAAATTATTTTGTCAGCGACAAGACCTTTTCATAATGAATTGTCTACAGTTACACTTTTGACATTTGATGAGAAAAAAAAAAGTTTGCTGATTTGGGCCAATATTCTGATTTTGAACCAATTTTTAACTCAGGATTTTTTTTTAATTGGAAATATTCTGAATGACTAATTTTAGACTGTTTTTCTTTGTACTCTCCATAATTATTAGACCCATGTAAGTATATAATTATTTGATAATTTCCTTGTCTCTGTTTTGCTTGTGTAAAAACTTATGATCTTGGGTTAAATGACTTTTTCTTAAAAAATTGTGCACATGTACATGTGGAGCGCCGACAGTCCTTGATCATTTTAATGATAGTCGTTAGTGCATTGTTTGTCTTTGCGCTCCAATTAAATTTTTGCGAATCTCCTCGTTTACTCACATACAGGTATATTTTGTATTGTGTGTACATATTCGTCAAGCTTAGTGACTTTTCCTTGTTGACATAGTCAAAAACGTAGACAAAGACTGCGTGATTGCGTGTCACCTAAACTTGTCACACAATTGTTTCAGTTTTCTTGTATCTTCATCCGCATTTATTTTTCTAAACTAGATTTAGATTGAGCCATCAGTTTATTTAATAGAAGGATCTCTTCGTTTAATTACGCTGTCAGTTAGTTTAGTCACGTGACTTGTCTCATCAACTTTTATGCACCACGTCAGTCATTTTTATTGACAATTTCATTTTCTTTGCAAAAAAATTCTTTGCCAAATAACTATTTTTTAAATAGAAATTCCTCGATTTAATTTGGCTCATTATAATAATTTAAAATTACAGATATTATTTTTTTATTACTTTATTTTTAGATCATTTAAATAATTTTTTTTGCATATTCAATATGGTGGACATTTTCACTTTCGTCTTTTTGTCATGGCTCTCGTCTTGAAGAGATTACAGAGGCATAAAGATGGACATCTTGTATATTGTGGAAGGTTCTAGTTAGCATTGGAGGATGATTATGATATAAAATTATACTTGACCTACGCACCTACAAAAAAGACTTTCTACGTTATTTTAACTCTCGTTTGATGATTAGATATCATTTTCATTTTAAATTGCAAAAAATTTAACACCATCCGCCCCCCTCATTCCTATCACTTTCAACTATTTTTATGTTGTTGTAGGTCCAAACTGTCTCCTAGTCTTTTTGGCCACAGATGCATTTAAAGAGCTAGCAGAAAGATTGCAATCTTCCAAAATGACAATTATCTGACCTAATAATTCTGAAAGTTTTTATGTTGACTCTTAAAAAAAAGTTTGCACAAACAAAATGAAAATGAAAACTTTATCACCTTGATCGATGTCATAAAAGAATTCTTTTGTCTGGTTTGCAAAAAAAAATATTATTTTCTTTTCTGCACACTTGAAGCTTGAAAAAAAATATTTGCGAAAAGTAAAAGTCTTTGACTTTTACTGTTACTCATACTTTTGTATATTTTTATTATCCAATAAAATGAACAAAATACGAATGATGGAGAATATTTACAAAAAATCATACAATCCAATTTGTTACATTTTCATGGACACGTGCTTTCTCAATTTTATTGAACAGTCAACGTGAGGGAAATGATCTTAGAGTCAAAATTGATAAATATTTTAATAAAAATGTGTTCTAGAAAATTCTCATTTTCTTTTATATTTTTCCACATAAAAATCATAACAATTGAATAAAAATATGAGGGAGTCTTCTCGCAATTATTATAAAGTGGATAAATTTTTATTGTACAATTTCATTGACAATGGCTTTACAGTTTTATGGACAATTTTCTATCATTTATTATTTTTCAAAAAAAACCCCAAGTTCTCACGTTTTTTTAATAGTGCCGCGTAAGTACAAATTGTACTGTTACTGAAAAATTGGACAAAAAGAAAAGTTTTCATTGTAAACAATTATTCTTGTTCAATTCTTTACATGAATATGTACTCACTTTTCTTCGTCTTTTTTATTTGAAAAATATGGGAGACGGATTTTATTTTAATAAGCCAATTAACTAGTGAATATTTATTTTCCCATTGAAATAATTTTGTATTTTTCTTTCAACTTTTCATCTCACTATTACATCTCATCACGTCACTTAAATGCTTGAAGGCAAGTTGAAAGTTGAAGATTTTTAACTGAAAACACACTTTTGTCAGAATCTCCAGAAAAAGTTTTCCAGCTCGGAAAGGCTTGAAGAAAATCAAGAGAAAAAAAGTTTGGAAAGTAAGAAAATGTTTTGAATTTTCGAAACAGGTGAGACACAACAACAACAACTAACAAGGAACACAGCTTGAGTTCTATCTATTCGCTTCTTGATCTTCCATTACCAAGAGAAAAGTACTCAAAACTTAATCTCATTATTCATCCCACAACTCCTTACCGCCATCGGGCACCGTCTACAATTTACAGTCTCCCGATGTGGGTAATACTCCAACTTTTTCAACCCGCCTGTGTATTTAGCTTGTCATTGATTGTGCAGTGTTGGAACATGTCCATTACACTCCTTTTGTCTTTTAGTCGCCTTTAGTGCTAATCCGAAAAGTTGCCACCTTTCTCTCTCTCTCTCTCTCATGAAAAAAAAGTTATTTTCTTTAGCTCAGCCTCAAGCAATTCAAACTCTTTTTCTTCTTTTTGACACAATCCAAATCTTTTTTCTATGGAGAGAGAGAGAGAATTGCATCCATAGCTTTGAATACAAGAAAAAAGGGGAAATGTTGGCAACTTTTTTGTGTTTAGTTTGACACAAATTTTGTATTCATAAGGTTTAAGTGTTTATTCCAACTTCAATTTCAATTTGTCTTCCTTTCTTTGCCACCCTTTACCCCTTTTGTTTTATTTTCTATCCTCCTTTTTTTTGTTACACATTTTATTTTGTCAACAATAAAATTTCATTCCTTTTCCCAAATGTCTCGATAAATGGCGACTGGAAAACATTTTTCTTTTACTCTCTCTCTCTCTTTCTCTCTTCCCTGAAGGAAATCCCTGATCAAAACAATTTTGAGATCTAGAGATTTTAAGATTCCGATTTGTTTCCCCTACGCGAGAGTTTTACGAGAAATATGGCATATAAGATAGTACAGTTTGTAAGTTTGTGGTTGGGGTTGTAAAATGAAATGGCGTGTTGGATTTAGGATGGGAGTGAGAGAATTGGTGTATGATTTTGCCCAAAAAAAATAAATAAAAGGAACAGTCAAACTCAGCAAATATTGATTCTTCTATTTGTTACATGTACCACCTACATAAAGAGATATAAACTTTTGTCCGATGCATTGCACCGAGCACTGAGACCCATTCAATTGAATAATTTGCAACAATTTTGTAATAGAATTTTTTCTACACACTGTACTCTCTCAACATGCACATAAAAAATGAGATTTCGATTGGGTCAGACAAAAAGTTTTATCTGTGGGGAATTTACATGATAAAAAGCATTTTCGGGGATTTTTTTGTGAAAATAGAATAAAGTCTTTGTCTTGGGAGATTTGGTTGGAATTTTGTCCTACAAATCATTTTAACCTACAATTATTTATTCTTCAAGTTTGACTTTTGCTGATTTTCCCATGCAACTAAATGCAAGACAATGAAAACTGACTTTTTTTGCAAAGGTCATCTTTTAAATGTCAGTAAAATTCTCAAATTCCATTATACAGCATAATTCTTTCCATTCATGTTCCCCGAAACTTTTTTTTTATTCAATTTGAAGCTTGTTTTACATTATTTTTATATTAAAAATTATTTCAATAAAATGACGAATTTTTTGTACATTTTGATGGGATTTTGATGGAAATTTTGACTTGACGCCATAACAAATAATAATAAAAAAATGTTGAACTGAATTGACCCATTTTTTAGTACAAATGATATGAAAAATTGTCATTTTGAGACTTGACTCTAGAACCTGGAGCACTCGACCTTTAAATTTTTCTGTGAAAATCTATCCATTACTCCATCTTTCATCTCCCTCCACTCGAGACACTACAGAGAGAGAGAGACAAGTGCTTACGAAATGGAAAGACATACACAGTAAATATTTTATTCTTGAACGACTTCCAACTTTGTAACAGAAAGTGAACAAGCCTCTCTCTCTCTCTCTCTCTGTGAGTGTATGGAACGTTGAAAATTTGAAATTGTCAAGTCAGCCTTGTGTCATCCTCATCCTCAATCTTTAGTAAATGTTGACTCTTATATTTCAACCTCCACCTTTCATTGTGTAGACCAACTTGAAGACCAAAAGTGCAGATTGCAACATTGACAAACAACAAATTTTTTTTATATTTTTTTTCATTGAGATTGTCAACAAGAAGTAAAATACTTATGAATGATATTTTTATTATTTTTTAATAACCATTTATGTACAAGATTATTCATATCTAAATTCACTTTGATCAAATATCCCATTCTCTTTCAACTCTCATTCTCGAGATCCAGACTAAAAAATTTAAGCAGGTTAAATCCCTCCCTGTCTGTGTCTTATCTTTGGAGTAAAGGAAGCTCTTTGAGAAAAAATAGCTTGAGGTATTTAATTCAATTAAATCTCTCAACAACAAAAAAAATTGGTTCATCTTCTCCTTCACTTGCAACTTGAGGTAAACTTTTTATGAATTCTATGACCTTTCATATATAAACAGGGAGTCATCTCTCTCAGCATCTCAGCATAAAATCTCAATCTCTTTCTTCTGTTTTTGGCATCTCCAGCTTCATCTCAACATGCCCACACAATTTTAGGAGCGTCAAATGTGAAATGAAGGAGATGAATTGGTTTTTAATTACTTTTTGTCATCACAAATCAAAACATTCCCAGACAAATTTAATTATGATGACGATCTTATTGACTTTGTACAGAATTCTTGTTCCACAAGAGAAAATGTCCAATATTAGCCAAATTAAAGAATTTTCATCTTCATCTTGTGTGTCTCTGTCCATTTTAATTTGATTTTATCTAAGACAAAATAACCGTCTTCTCCATTTCAACCGTTTGAGAAATTTTAATTTTGTAGACAAATAAAAGGTTCAAGAGATTAAAGAATGACAGATTCCTTTTGGTTGTACTCGTAGAGACGCAGAAGGAGATGATCAAAAAAAGGGTTTTTCTGAGTTCTATCTCATTTTAAAAGCTTTACATATTTTTTTATAGCATCTAATACGTAGACAAAAGGAATAAACGGAATATCCTCAAGATTCTCTACCCCCCCCCCCCCCTCCCTTTGATCTTCACCTTTGATCCACTCTGGGGCTTGTCCCTTTTCCATTAAATTGAATATTTTAGCTTTCCCTTTTTAGTCCACTTTAAGTCTACAAAATGTACATTACAATTCTTTCCACAAAGGACCATATCGGATAAGACTAATTTTTGGCCCCAAACTTTTTTGATGAAAAAAATTAGATAAGGCCGTGGAATAAATTCTGACGGCTTTTAAAGCAACGTTTGACCGCTAGAGTCAGTTTTTCGACTATTTGAATGAAGGAGATGACATGTCTGCAAATCGACTTTCCGTTATTTTGGGCTGAAAGGGCCTGTTTGACCAAAGTCAGTATGGGCAAATGAACCTAGGAGACCTTTTTATGGTCTCATCTTGTGGAGGAGGTCAAACTGCGTCTATCCCTAAAATATTAGGAAAATGTAGTCACAAACAAACCCGTCAGGCGGGTCGCCGTCTTCCATTTTAAGCCAAAAGTGCTCAAAATGACCATTTTCGCCAAAGCAATACTGGAAAACCATTCTATGAAAAATTCTGAAACTTGGCACATAGAATGTCTATTAGTGGGGTCAGTTTTTGGTGACCCAACTAACCCGCCAAGTTCACAAGGGCTACTTTTGGTCACTAGAATAATGACAAAATGGCGTAATTAAAAATGCAAAAAATTTTTGGGCTGCTAAGAAAGTTGCCTATGACCTTTTTGAATAGTACAAAAATTATTTGACCTTAATTTGACCTGCAAAATTGTTCTGTCGGGTCACTATTTTCCGCCAATTCTGTAGCCAAAATAGCTTGTCCTAGATATGTTCAAAGATGCTATTTTATGTAGAATTCGAATCGGAACACAGTTTTACACTAGCGGGTATTGTAATGTTCGATTCGGGTACTATGCGTAAAACGGGTATCATGATACCCAGACCTCAAATCTGAGTTCAGATTCGAATTCTACGTAATGTTTCAACCTTTAAAAAAAATTTCGGCCGGAACTTTCTAACAGCAAGAATGGTGGGAACAGCTAGCCGCAAAACGGAACCTAACGAGGTGAAGGTAAGGTGAAATAATGTTTTCGCGCGCAAATGTTTTATTCAAAATGGTCCATTGGATTTTCACCAGCCCAATAAGTTTTTGCATTTTTAATTTGATCATTTTGTCATTATTCTACAGCCCCAAAGTTGCCTTTAGGAGTTTGGCAAGGACCCGCCATTTTGTCGAGTTGATTGGGTCACAAAACACAGACCTTACTAATGAACATTCTATGTACCAAGTTTCAGAATTTTTCATAAAATCGTTTTGTGGTATTGAATTTTATAACATGGACATTTTGAGCACTTTTCTGGCGTAAAATAGAAGACGTCGACTTGCCTGACGGGTTTGTGACTAGATTCTCAATATTTAAGGGATTGACGCAGTTCGACCTCCATTACAAGATGAGACCATAAAAAAGTCTCCTAGGTTCATTTGCGTATACTGACTTGTCGAACAAGTCCTTCGGTGGAGTGGTACTTGAGCCTCAAGCCTTGAGGGGACAAGAACTAATAGTTGTGAAGACACTTTTCCACTTTTCGAGTGATTGTCTCCTTTGACCTTCAGAGGTCAACAAGGGCACTGCATGTACTTCATAGACATATTGCCTAAAAATCTTTTTTGTGGTACAAAAATTCTGAACCTTGGCAATAGAGCTTTTCTTGACCGCATCATTTGTTGATTTGGGGCTATAACAGCATTTTCATTTGATTGACCTCCAGAGGTCAAAAACTTGTTTTAGGCCACAGCCTCTCCTCGGGTTCCAGTTCAACTCATCATTCTGAAGAAAATTATTTTTATGCAAAATCGTATGCTCTACAAGACTGTTTTCTTGAAATCATCAATAATATTTTTTGATCAACGGACATTGTGCATAAAGGTCTAAATTAATTTTTTTAGAAAAAAGTTAAATATTTGTCCATCGGTGGTGAATAATGAACACAAATACTTTATCATTTTAAAAAACCCGCTAAGGCACATTTTTGTGGGCCATAATTTCGTCAAAACATATGGCTAAAAAATCTTGACGATGTACTCTATTCATTGACACCACTATCAAAGCCGTCCAATCAATAGTTCGTAAATGCCACATTTTTTACTTTTTCTATGACTTTTGGCCCACCCTGTACTTACCAAGAATTTAGTTAGGGCCGTAGCCCTTGGTAATTTTAGGTAGCGTAGGTAGTTTGTGCCTGACAACATTCTTATTGGATACAAACTATGAGCAGATTTTGTTTATTGTGATTAATTTCCCCTTGGACACTGCAGTTTTTTGCAACATTTTTTGCTTTAAAATATACTTTTAAAGCGTTTAATTAGACTTGGAAGACCACCTTGCAGGCAGTCGAAATAAATAATTTCTGATGCAGTTTTTTACGTTTTTCAAGATGGTGCCGGAAGTTAATGTTTGCAAGGTGGTCTTCCAACATTTATCATTAGCCGATATCGGCCTTTGTCAAAAATTTAACATTTAACATAAAATTGTAGTCAATACTGTAATCTAAGCTATTTATTTCAGTTAAATAATTTATTTCACTACCAAGAGTCCATTATTTTGATAATTTGACACAAAAATATTTTAAGAAAAAGAGGAGGGGGCAGGGGGGAATTTATTGATTGGCCATTATGACTTTCTTTTTAAAATAAAGTCAACATGTCAACATTAAATAAAAGAAAAAAAATGTACAAAAAAATATTGCCTGTCGTCTTCCTATGCACATTTTTGGTCCCCATTCAATTCTTGAAAAATGATGAAGAAGAAGAGGAACCGAGTCAATCCACTCAGCAATTTTTTTTTCTTTTATTGTCCTCTCGTCGATTATGTCACCCCCTAAAAAAATAGTCAGGGTGTCTCAAAACAATTAAATTTACTATGTAATAAGAAGAAAAAAGATTTGCAATGAAAAATATTATGGAAGACCCTGTACATTGACTTGTGGAGTTGACAGAACATTTTTTTGTTATAGTTGTTCTGTGTTCCCTAATGAGACATGGAGTTTTTCATGGAGAACCTCACGTGTCACCCATAGTTACACTTGTCTTTGACCAGACTCCGTCCCGTCTCTCTCTCACCCACTCAATTTCATTAAATGTGAGTGAAAGTTGAGAGAAATATTTTCCCCTTCTTGTATTCACCATTAAAAGAAAGTTCTTTTCATTTGAAGAGAACTCTTTTCTTCACATTTTGGAGACTAACCAATCTAATTATCATTTATTGTTCGTTTTAGAGCTTGAAGAAAGAGAAAAGTCTGTCTGCAGTTTGCATTTTTTAAAAGGGAAATGTCTAATAAAATAGAATTAAAATTATTTCTTGTCTCTTTTTCTACTTTCTCCATTCTCAATTCTCATCATGGCCAGTACAAATTGGAATCACTAATTTTAAAAAAAGTAAAGTGTGACACATAAATTTGCAATTGAAATTTTACATTAACACTTTATCCTTTCTACACTCTTTAACAATATCAGAAAAAAAAGTATTTCGCCTAAAAAACTTGTGAAATTTGCATATCAAGATACTTTTTAGAAAAACCAGATGCTTGAAAAATATTTTATGAGACGTTTTTTTTAGTGAACAAGGTTAGGAGCTACAACTTAGAACTATAGTCAAATTTTGCACCACATGACGTTGAACTTTTTCTTTTGACATGAAAATATTCCTCCAATGTCCTCCTTCCTTTTTTTTATTTTATTTTATCACAGAATTAAATTCCAGGGAAGACAGACTAGACTGTTTTTTCTCCTTTTTTGGTTGTAATGTAACAAGTCGAGCTGAAATATCATGGAGATTACTTGTCATGATGGTCAAAAGTCAACTGACAAACATGACGGGGTTTTTTGTGTTTGGCAAAAGAAAGGAGAGAAAAGTTTTTTGAGAGTGAAAGGAAAGGAGAAAGAGTGAGTGGGCTCTTTTTGTCAAGTTTATTTTTATTTTTCTCTGTCACAAAAATTCCATCGTTTGATCCTTCCATTGGGGTGTCAAAAAAATCAAAATGGAGACAAAAAGAATTGAGAGAGAGAGAGAGAGAGACGTTCGGTGTGAGACCTTGAAAAAAAGAGAAAACTTTTTAAGCGGTTGGACTGACTTACGTGCTCAAATCACAATTTTTTATTTTGTGTTGCTCAATCTCGACACCAAAATACCTATAAATTCAACACAGTTTGTTTTTCATTTTGTACAATTTTTTACACAAAAAAATTCACCATCTTTTGATCTACTCAGCAGTCAAAAGAGAGAGAGAGAGAGAGAGAGAGAGAGAGAAATTGGGTTTGTTTGACTTTCATGTCTAACTTTCATTTGTATTTATGTCCATGCCCTTTTCATTTCTATACAAAAGGAAATGGAGCCAAGTCAATAGAGAAAATAGTAACAGATTAACTTTCTTTTCAGGAAAAAAATGGACAATGGTCAATTCCCTACTGTTGGTCATTTCTCTTGTGTTTGTATGTTATGTTAGAAAAAGAAAACAATTTTAATTAAATCTTTTTCATCTCTCAGCCCAATCTCTCTCTCTCTCTCTCTCAGGGTCAAAAAGTCAGTCAAAGAGTTTTGATTAATGACATTGATTAATTTTGTGGAGTGTTGAGGAGAATTTTATATTGTGGCGAGAAACAAATGGGAAAGTTACGGATTTTAATGGACAAGTAAAACACATGAAAATGAGAGTGAATTGATTAAATTCAATTTAATGAACCATAAAAATTTTGTGTTTTGTATTCTCATCATGATAAAAAGAAACATGGAAAAATACTCGAGGGAGAAATAAAAAATGGATTTTTTCAAGGACGAGGATAAAATTCATAAAATATTTTGCTCAATCCACTTCTCCATCTTTTTTTCTTGCTATTTTCAGAAACTAAACGTTTTTTGGGACTTTCTTTTTATCAAAAGATTCACATTTAAAAATATCTTCTCTTTTTTCTTCAATTCTTTATTCTCAATGGAGGATGGTGAAGCTTTGTGAAATTCAAAGAGGAGAAAGTAAGAGAGAGGAGATAAGAAGAGAGTTGGAAAAAATTTAGTTATACAAAACTGTTGGATATTTTCTTTCCCTTTGAATGCCAACACACAACTTTCACTGCTTATCCCATCTTTAAACGACTTGCAGTCCCTACTGCACTGGAACGTTTATAAAAAACTTTCTCTTTTTGCTTTCTTTTTTTGGCACACGCCATTCAAAAAAAAGTTAAGCCTTGAAGACTTTGTCTTCCTCTCTTTCCTTGTCTTTAAGTTAAAACCACAAGACACAGGACTCCCGCAAAGACCTCCAAATGTTCTCTAAATTTATTTTTTTGTCAGCCTAGCCTGCAAAAATATTTTGTTTCCTGTATGTTACAAAATAACAAGAAAATTTACGGAACAAAAAACATTTTGTTGTAATCCCCTAATCCTTTTTGCATGAAATTGGTGATACATTGTGAGAATTTTAATGGGGACACGTTTTGAGAAAATCAAAACTGTGATTCAAAGAAAAATAATTAATTCTTAGAAAATGGATTTATTATGAATTTTGAAGAAGGAAAACATTTCAAAATTGTTATTGAAATTTTGATAATTGAATAATACAGAGTGATGTAATGTAAAGTAATGTAAAGATTTATAAATAAATAAATAAATAAAATATTTAACAAGAAATTTAACTATTAATTTTATTTAACAAAGTTTGTCCAAAAAGATAGGCATCACCTGGCCACCTTCCAGAGACATAATTATCATCAATACAAACATATGCAAATTTATCATCCAAACTACCAAGACGATTTTTAGTTCCTTCATGAAATTGCATTTTTGGATTCTCCATGGAGTCTTTGAGTTCATCCTCAACGTAGGCCTCATAAGTTCTATAATACTTGCCCAATTTCCAACAAGTCATGTAGTAGGCGGTTCTAGTGAATACAAATTTGATTAAAAATATTTTTCACCAAGATTTATTCTCTCTGTAATATTGACGAGAATATATTTAGTTCGTATACTTTTCCATGTATTTGGGAAGACACGTCGACTTCCTTTTGTACAGGAGTGACTTCCCCGTAGCTTGATCGATGGTACGAGACAGAACTATAATCAAATTGAAGAGGTACACACGTAATGGATGAACTCTATTATTTAACATTAGACATTTATACCAATTGTCCCATGACATATTGCTCCCACAATCTTCGTTTTGTCATTCATGTACGGTACAATCTTCTCTCTTATTGTCAGGTTTTCCAAGTATGGCACCATCCCTATGAACCAATACAAAATTTGTGTTTGTCGTTCCTACACAACACAGACATCTCAAAAATATTTTTGTCCCATTTGGGCATCTTTCACTTCTGAATTTTGTACCTTTTGCATGACCTCCAGGAAGGATGATGGCATCATAATTAAAAAAATTGACCTCGTGAAATTTAAAAGGTTTTAAAAATTGTGAACACGTGGACATTTCTCTATAAAATTTTTTAGCCTCTTCAGCTGCTCCTAATTGTCCAAATAAAACTCCAGTTAATAACAGTGGGTCACATTCACCTGGTGCCCCTGTCTCTGTTGTAAAGTCTACAGAGACACCGGCATTTGTTAGGAGACGCCATGGGACGGACGTTTCTGTCACGTCAAAATCTTTGTCGGGTAAAATTATCAATACTTTTTTAGACATTTTTATTTAATTATTTTTACACTCAAAAAATTCACAAGTCAACTTGACCACAACGCTAAAACCAAACTAGAGTTTAAATCACGAGTAACCATCAAGAAGAATAACAAAAAAAAATCCAGCAAGGTAAAGCCCATTCATTACATATTAGCTAGCAAAAAAAAGAACCTCGTTTAATTTAAATGACCTTGAAATCATTCTCGAGAGGATGACACATAAAATGGTTATCTATATCTTAACGTTATATGATACTACGCAATTACATAAATATTCTTTGTTATCTCTCTCTATAGTGTTATAAGTTTTTTTCTACTGTTATGAAACGTCACCGGTCACGTTCATTCTATGCCCAAAATTACCTCCAAAATAATCTCACACTCACAATAGAAAACTTATTACAAGACAAACTACAAATTGTACCTATAATACCTATTTAATTTTAGTTGAACTTTGAACTGTAAAATTTGTAGTTATGAGTGTAAAGTATCTTCACATGCAGTAAAAAAAAAGTTTCCAAATCCTTGAAAATTAATTTTTGGACCACAAATCCAGACAGGAAATTTAATGTTTGTTTAAAAACTTTTGTGATACGCCGTATGTACATAAACGCAAAATGTTTGAGACAATTAATAATCGACTCAATTTCTATCCCTGGGAATTTTATGTTCTACAAAGCATGAAAAAATTGTTCTAAATTTTCTCCAGTATCTCTCCACCAAACACTCTTCCTCGTCTTCATGTAATAAAATATGACACAAAAAAATGAACGTGGAAATTTACTCGGCTACTCGGCCATATGATGCTTATCTCTGTTATATCATTTCACCATGACTGAACATGTTTCAACAATATTGGATCAAAAAATAAAGTGGACATGGGTCAAATATTACAACAATCGATTTTTTCAAAATAAAAAATCATTTCAAAACAAGAGGAGTCTCCAGATCAAGATCAAGAAAGGAAATCCTTTAAAAAGTTTCAACTTTCAGTTGAACAAAAAATTCTTTTTATAAAATCAATAATGGTGAGTTGAGAGTTGAAGCTTTCAAAAGAAAGGGCCATTGGGGTGTGGGAGTAATATCCGTTGCTGATTTGATGAAAAACAATTATTTTTGTGGTCATTTGACATTTTAACGGCATAATCTGATATGAAGCCACATAGCATATTAATATAAATATAAAAATGTTCTTTTGTGTGGAATGTACAGGGTGGGAGATTGGGGAGGCATGATAGGATTTTCACAGAGGACAATTTGCTTTTCTGTCTGCCTCCTTCTCATTGCCTTTTCATGTATATATATTTCCCTTGCCCAACCATAATCAGTAGGGGGCCTTCTTATCTTCGTCCCTTTGGTGACCCTTTTGGTTCACCAAAGGGAAGTTTAATGGGACAAAAATTCATATGCAAACAAACTTGTAAACTATTTAAAGGACAAGATAGGAGAAACAA
>JAQIVZ010001414.1:0-33420 GCA_034700945.1 Arrhopalites spinosus
AAACGGTTTATCATTTCAGTACACATTGAAAGGCAATTTTGTTTAGCATATGATTCTACGTTATAAAACATTTTGATCAAATTTTTGTGACCAAAGATGTCCACAGAAATGATCTGTACCCAAAGTTTCTTGTTATGGTCTATTGGGAGATCAACAAATATAGAGCTGTTTATAGGGTCATGGACTATCATTTTACCAGTTTTCATAGTGATCGGTGGTCATTTCCGGTAGATTTATCATGGTACAAGTCCTTCTAGTTGAGACATTGAAAACAACAAATTCTTAATTACGACTAGGTTTACGTTTAATTTAATAACAACTTCAATGGTCCCGAAATGACATGAAAACTATTAAAATGACAGTGAATGACCTAATAAGCAATCCTATATGCGCAACATAATTTATTGACCTCCCAATAAACCTTAACAAGGCACTTTGCGTACAGGTCATTCCTGTGGACACCTTTGGTCACAAAAATCTGACCAAAACTTTTTATAACGTCGAATCATATACTAAACAAGATTGCCCTGCAGTGTATATTAAAATGATGAACCGTTTGACCTGTGTGACTTGTCAAAGTGGTCAAAGAGTTCAAAATTTTGACATGACATAAATCAAAATATTGTTCCGAATATTATTTTAATGACGTCTACATGTTTTTCGGATTTTTAAAATGTCAGGGGTCATGAATAAGGGCCAGTTTTCATGATGAGCTCAGAAGGCTGTCTGTAAGTCAAACGCGAGGTCTTTAAATTTTTCTACTCAATTAACTATGTACAAAAGGTCCACATCTATCGATCTGAAACTTAAAATATGGCAAAAAAGTGTCAGGTCAAGAGAATAGACGATGACAGAGAGCTCGACATTTTGATTGACACGATAGCGCTTTTTTTCAAGGATGATTTTACCCTTGGAATCTCGAAAGTGAATTCTCAGACTATAAATGCTTTTGCTCTTTGACAATTTGAAAGGGAAAGAGAATTCCAATTCTCATTCTCATTTAGAGTTTTTTGAAAAAAATAAGCTCCGCCTTGCTCTTTCACTTCCTCTTTAGAATTGGAATTGACGAAAGAGTAAAACCATTTAGACTTTTTGAGAATTGACAAAAGGGAATTCGCAGGCGAAAGGGAAAGGGAAAGAGAATTGTCACGACTCTAAATCCAGCATAATTTAAATATTTAAAATCATAATTAAATTTTTAATTTATAGATAGGAACAGCCGTAGCACTTTTATCCATGATTTGCAACTCGACTGTCGTCATTTTGATGAGAAAAATCCGTAAAGTTCATTCCGCCCTCATGCTTTTGACCTTTGGAACTTGGGGGGTTGTCGAGTCAATTGTTGTGGCTGGGTCATTTGGAGTTTTGGAATTTCCACATGGAGTCAGAGACTCAACTTTAATGCTCTTTGTTTTACCAGCCCTTGTTTTTATGGGTCAAATGTCAATTATTTTGGCAGTCAAGTATGAAAATGCTGGGCCTATTTCTTTGATTAGAAGCTGTGATGTAATTTTTTCATTTATTTGGCAATTTATTTTTCTCAATGAGTCACCAAAAATGTACAGTCTCATTGGGGCCACAATGGTCGTTTTGTGTGTGGCAATGACAACAATGCGAAAATATGTGTCCAGTCTTCCTCGAGAGGATTTGATGAGGAAAAAATTAAGAATTTTTTTAATGTGATTATTCCAATTATTTATTTAATTGGCATTTAAAGAATAAATGCCAAAAAAAAATTCTTTTTTGAATGACTTGAACGCCGTTCAATAATTTTAGTGCCCGTTCAGAACGTAGAACCTCTTTGTTAGGTATTGGTGATGAAGGGCACATGAAAAAATTAATTGATAAATAATTGAGAAGCAAGTTAATTAATTACGTTGATTTCATTTTTTATTAGAAAATAATTATTTTTTCATTTTTCAGCCTATTTTCATCATTTTTTTCGTATTTTCAAATTCTATCAATTAAATTGTCCTATTTTTTGAGCTATTTTTGGTACATGTTTCCACCCCACAATTCTCTTTTTTTTGTCTAAATTTTTCTGATTAATTAATTGTCATTTTCTACACATGTCTTACTTATGTATTGTCTATTAACATTAATTACTTAACTGTCGGTACAATAAAATACACTAGACTTACAAGTAAATTATAGTAAAACTTAATAATTAAATTGGCAATCAAAGAATAAATAAAAGACTATTTTAAAAAGTTAATTTTAAAAACTAATTAAATCCCCCTCTCTCCATCACCTCCTCTCCCTCTCATCTTGAACAAAATAGGGTGAGGAGCCATACATTTGTTGTTGATTTTTGAGAGAATTATGTCCATAATTATTACTATTACTATTAAAATTATAATTTGATGGAGGTGACATGGGAGGACCGGCCAAGTAGGAGCCATACATTGGTTCCCCAAAGCTCGCTAAATTTTGAAATCCTCCTCCCCCCTGCATCATCACCTTCCCATTCCCATCATGACCTCCACCACTCCTCACTGTCGAGTACAGGGTTGGCATGTAGACAGGACCTTTGACCCCACTGCTGTGACTATGAGGACACGTACACTTTGATTTTGTACTTTGAGCATAACCTCCAGGCCCCACACTGATGACACTGGGGGATGTTGGATATTCCTCTTGAATATTGTGACTCGATGACCCCCGACTCGTCACTTTGACGAAACAGACAATCATAAAAAGGAATAAAATAATTAAACCCACTACTCCTCCAACTATTGAAATTATTAAATTGTCCATGTTGTTTATGTCTTGGGCCTTAGGTCTCTTGGATGAGGGGGAAGAGTCAATTTTGTCTTGTTTTTTAGTCTTTTTGGGTGTCTTTGGGGCGAGTGACCAAATTATGTCGTCTTCAGGGGTCTCTGTCAAGGGACTTGGAGTTGTGGTGGACTGACGGGGTGGTAAGGTCGTTGGGACTGTCCCGACTTCACAGAGGAGCTGATCCATGGGAATGTCCATGACACTGATGGTCTTGGGACTGGCGCACATTGCATTGGATTCAACATTTTTTAAATATTTTACCAAATGAATGGCATTACAGTCACAAGTGGGGTTCAAGCCTTCTAGTCTTATGTTTTGGGATAAAAATGGTGGACTCAAATTGGTGATTTTTGAACCCTTCAAGTCGAGAATGACATTTGTTGACATTGGCACTGGGACGAGGATTGAGGGGAGGAGGGTGAGAGATGTGTTGAATAGTGAGATTCGGACACTGGGTGATGTAAGGCCTAAATTGAAATTAATTACAATTAGAAATTTAAAGTTTTTTAATTTAAATATGGAAAATGTTTTTTAATTAACCTGCAAAAGCTCCTGTGGAAATGGATCGAATTTGTCGTCCTCTCAGTCCAATATTTTGAACTCGTGCATTGATGCCCGGATGAATTTGATCAATAATTTGAGTATCTATTTTTAAATAAAATTGTATTTAATTTTAAAAAAATTGTTATGATTTTAATTAATATTTAATTTAATATTACCTTTGACTTCAAAATCAAAATTTTCCAAAAATTGTAAATTAGTCAATAATCCACGAATGTCCAAGTAGCCCAATTTTGGTAGATCTTTGAAAATTGAAGATTGTAAATATTTAATTAAAGTTTAGAGATGCATTATAATTTAATTATAAATTTAAAAAATTGCAAGTTGACTTACCATACATTTCCAAAGTAATCAAATTCTTGAGATTCAAAGAACTTTTTTCGATTTTCATAACTTCTGACAAATCATTTAATTTTAAAGTTTCTAAACTTTCCGGAAGATTTAATTTCCCATTCAAAATCTTTAATGGATTTGATGAAATGTCAAGGAAGGTGAGGCTTTGTGGAAAATTTGAATTTAAATTGACAATTTTGTTACGATCTAAAGTTAATTTTTTGAGAAGAGTTGTACGTTGAAAAATATCAGAAGTGAATCCTTTAATTGAGTTTCCTGACAAATTTAAACTTCTCAAAAATGGCATCTCTAAAATTGGGATCTCTTCCAATCCTGTCTCAGCAAGACTCAAATGGCGGACAGTTTTTGGTTCATTTAAAACATTTTTGAGGGCCTGAAAACACGGAAATTATTAATAGCGATTCTTGTTTAAAATTGTAAAAAAGTCTTTTTTAAAAAGACTTACATTTTCACTCAAAGGATTTTTACTCAGGTCAAGGGTCTTAATGTTGACAAGTGTGTTTAGATTTGATGCAATTTCTCGAATTTGATTTTCACTCAAGTCCAATTGATCTAAATGAGTATCTTGTTTTTGAAGGGCTTCCGTGGGGATGGCAGAAAATGTATTTTTATTGAGACAAAGCTTTTCCAGTCTTTTAACATGATTTTTATCAAATATTGCTGGAGGAAGGGTTGCCAAATAATTATTTGAGAGGTCAAGTTCAAGTCGATACAAGCCCTGTCCGTCAAATCATTTAAAAAAATTAATTAATAGTAAAAAATTATTAATTTAAAAGCCTTGTTTTTATGTGAAACATTTCCCCAATTAATTATGATTTAATATTATTTAATAAATGTAAATAATTATTTCTTACGTGGAACATATTTCCGTCCAGTGATTCTATGAGAAAAAAATTAAGAATATTTATGATTAATTTAATGCCAAAAAAATTGTTCTTTTTTTGAGTGACTTGAACGCCATTCAGTGATTGTAGTGCCGTTCAATGACGGAGGGCACCAAAGTTTAATGGCAACCAAGAACAACCAAGTAACGTTAATTAGTTTTTTATTCTACATTTTCGAATTAATTAATTATTTATTTTTGGATAGTAATTTCATTGTACTCGTGAAATATTAAATGATTTTTCCAAAAAATCTACTATTTTTTCTCCACTAATCATAGTTATAGTAAATGGCATGGCCCTCATAACTAATTAATCAAACGTCAAGTAAAAACGAAACGAATTCTGGACGGCGATCAAATCATACAAAATAATTAACATAATTTAATTTAATTACTTACCCAATTTATTGGCAGACAAGTCAAGAGCTTGAAGTTGAGAAGAATTGAGGAATGAATTATGTGGAATAAATTCAATGAAATTTTCATTCAATTTTAACTGTCTTAAATGAGGAAAATTGGAAAAATTCATTTCATGTAAACTTTTAACTTGATTCTTCGCAAGGTCAATGACCCTCAATTGTTTACAATTCTTGAGAAACTCAGTAGGGAAAAAAGAGAATTGATTTTTATTAAGATTGAGACTCCATAATTCTTGAAAATTGTCAAAACTATTTGGATAAACATAAGTCAATTGATTTTTGGCCAGATTGAGAACCTTGAGTCGTTCAAAAGAACCGTCAAATCCTTTAAAAAAATAGAATTTTAATTTTGATTAGCATTAAATCAATGGATTGGATTTTTTCACATTTTTTGAAAAAATAAATCTAAATTATAATTTACCTTTAAAAGAAGTTAATTCATTATTTTGTAGATTGATGATTTCTAAATTGTTGGTATTGTTAAATAATTCTGTAGGTAAATTTGTAATTGAGTTTGAGCTGAGATCTAAAATTCTAAGACTGTCCATATTCTCCATTGCCATAATTTCTTTGACATTATTTTTGGAGAAATTTAATTCTTTCAACATTTCCAAATTCCCAAATTTGGGTAATATTTCAATATTATTACTGGCCATATTTAATATTTCGAGACTGTCAAGTCCATCAAAAGTGTTGGGGAAGAATGTTGTGATGAGATTAGAGCTTAAATCCAATTCTTTGAGTTCTCCCAACAAGACGAAATTATGTTCAACTAAATTTAAAAGAGAAAAAAAAATTAATTTGAAATTAGTGATGTCTTTTGATAAAATCATGAAATAAATAAATTTTTAATAAATTAAAAATCGCTCAATTTATTTACCGAGTGTCGTCAAAGAATTCTTTTGTAAATTGAGACTCTCCAATCCAGGTAATTGAAATCTTGGGCATGATTTTAATGAATTTAGACCCAAATTTAAATACTTAATTGATGGAGGAAAATCCACTTCGTCTAGTTTCTCAATTAAATTTCCATACATATTCAAATGAGACAAATGAGGGAATGTTGAGAAGGCGTCTGTGGGGATTTCCCTAATCAAATTATTTGATAGAGATAATTTTGTCAAATTATGAATTTCCATGTGCACTAAAGCAGAAATTCTATTGTAGTCAAGGGTCAGTGATGTCAATGATTTCAATGGATCGAGAGCTGCTGAAGGGAAGGTCAATAAATTGTTGTCCATTAAATTTAATTTTCGAAGCTCAGGTAGACCAAGGAAGGCCACAGCGGGAATCTATTTATTTTTGAAAAATAAAAAATAAACATTAATTAATTAATTGTTGTACTTGAAATTTGCAATTAATTGAATATTAAATTAATTACCGTTCTCAATTGATTCACTCCAAGATTAATTTCTTTTAATTTTGACATTCCACTGAAGAATCCAAGAGGAATCTCACTAATTCGGTTTCGACTTAAATCCAATACCTACAATAAAAGACATTCAAAATTAAAAGAATAATTACAAATAATTTTATTTCTTAATTGTAATTAATTGTACCTGCATATTTGAACCCCATACTCCAACTGTCATGGCCTCCCTCAAACTTTGAATTAAATTTCCACCCATTTTCAATCCCCTCAGAGTTGTCAGAGATTTTAGAGCTGAAACGGGAATTTCTGTCATGAAATTGTACGACAGGTCAATGGCCTCCACAGTAGTCAATCCTGTGTCAAAAAAAATTTAAATCAAATTAAAATATTCTTAAATAAAATATTTAATTTAAATGTATACCTTGGAAAGAATCTGAATTAAGTCGATTAATTCGATTGAAGCTCAAGTCAATAATTCGGAGATTGGTCATCCCAAGAAAAGCATTGCTTTGGCTCATACTAATTGAATTATGGCTAACATTGAGAAGAATCAAAGATCTTTGAATAGACAAGTCATCAGAACTTAGGTCAGCTAAATTTAAAAAAAAAATTAAAATTAATTATGACTCATTCTAAATTTTAAAATTTTAATTTTAATTCGACTCACCAATCTTATTGAAACTCAAATTCAATATTTTGAGAGCATTTGGCCCAGGGAGTGCAGGGACTTTACGGAGTTGATTGTTATCCAGGTGAACTTCCTGCACAAAATAAAAATTAAAAAATTAATTAGTATTTTTCAGTTTTAATTATTGTAAAAATTTCATTACCTGTAAACTTAAAGCCCCTTCAAGAATTCCACCATCAAGTTGAGTCAATTCATTGTGTCCCAGAATTAAAGTTTTGAGCCTTGGAAGTCTTTTAAATTCACTCGTACTAAAAATTGGATTTAATTGATCTCCAAGTTGATTGTATTCCAAATTTAAAATTTCAAGATTTTCCGAAATCCCCTCAAATGCTTTTTCATTAAGTCTTCTAATTTTAGAATGAGACAAGTCCAATTCTTGCAGAGGAATTCCACTGGCTAACATTGCCTACAAGAAAAAAAATTGAATAAAAAACTGACGAAAAAAGCCTCACAAAATGATTTACCTGTGGCGGGACAGTTTGAATACTAGAAAACCGATGTGAAAAATGTTTGATGGGTTGTCGATTCGGAATTGGTGCAAACTCTTGAGCAAAGACAACATGGTCACAATTGACCCGAAAATGAGCCTCATCCTCCGTCACTTGACACAGACAATTACCCAAACTTTCCATTTCCTTGTAATATTGACACGACACCCATTCATCCCCAGGGACGTCAATTTCACTTGACTAAATTAATTAATTAAAAGCCAATAAAAAATTAAACAGTTGTCCAAAAAAATAATTAACTATAATTATCTCATTTAATTAAATTAAAAATCATCATACAGCCAAGGGCAGAATGATTGCTGCCAAAAGACAGACCATGGGGAGGAACCAAGGGGAAGGTAACCAAAAGGTCATTCTCATCATCGTCCCTGACCTGTTGAACAACAAATTTAAAAAGACATTGTTAAATTGAAATAGATTACTCGTATTTAAATGATGAGGGAGAGGGAGAACAGGAGCTCGGGTTCCTGTTTTTTTCCCTTCTAAACTATGATTTAGTAAAAAGATAATAATTATAGTGGAGGGATTTTGTGTACAGGAAGAAACAACAAAAACGGGTTTTTTTTCATTCCAAGTTAATCAGACTAGAATCTACACAATCCAAATCTCACTTTTTTTTGCATTTTAATCATCAATTCTTGTCTCTTTACTTTAAAAAGATGTTTTTTACATCATCTCAAATATTACAGACACGAAAACATTTTTATCATGTTCATTATCATTACCCATGGTTAACTATGAGTAAATAGAAAAACCTGATTTTGATTGAAAAAAATAATTGATGATTAATTGATAATTGATGAAATTATTATGACACATAATTTGAGACCAAATGTATAATCATAATCAACATTTTTTCTATAAATGAGTCTACAATTAAGAATTCTTTTGAATCATTAAGCACTACCTAAAGAATGCCAAATCTTTTGTATTTTTTTGTATTGTCTACCATTTAAAGAAAGTCATTTCAAATGCACAAAGACAAAAAAAAGATGATCATTTATCTTCCGTCAACAATGGCTCATAAAACTTAATTGACTGTCAAGTCATTTAACTGTCAAGATTCTTTCATAGGCTAAATATGTGTTAGATTAAAATACACAAAAGCAAAAAAATAAAATAATAATTACTCTAAATTCTTTTGTCTTTCATAAAATCTCAACATTTAACTTTAATTAGTATTCTCTCCTTTAGTTGTACACCTTGTTTTTTTCTATTAATACAAACTACAAACCACAATAAAAAATATTAACCTCGAAGCTAAATAATATTGAGTAAAAATATGCTAATTAATATTCTGCATAGTTTTTTTAACTAAAAAAAAGTGGAATCCTTTCACATTTTGTGTGTTTGTGTGCAATATCTCCATTTTTTTAATATTTTACGAGTATGGCCAAGCCCCTCAAATATTTGATGAATATTAAAAA
Source organism: Arrhopalites spinosus (assembly GCA_034700945.1). NCBI lineage: Eukaryota > Metazoa > Arthropoda > Collembola > Symphypleona > Arrhopalitidae > Arrhopalites > Arrhopalites spinosus. Next base: position 8,992 of record JAQIVZ010001414.1, read on the forward strand.
AAAAAGTTGAATTGACTTTTGGCTTATTTTTCTTCTCCCCTTTCATCTTTTTAAAAGATAAAGATGAACAAAGAACAAATGGGTGACAATAAAAGTGGTGAGTTTTGGGGGTCAGTTTAGTTAAAAAATGTACATTTTTTTTGCATTCAGATGAATCATTGGAATTTTAGTAGTAGAGACAGACTACTGTGCTGCATTACCCTCACCTCAAAAATCCAAGTTTTGTGGCTCTCTTTACTACTAAACCATCCCTGAGAGAGAGATTCAATCTCTCTCTGTACAAACTTGAAGAGTCTACCTGTTGAACGAATCAAGAGGAGGAGAGGCTACCCCAGTAGAAGTAGAGGCAGAGGCAGACGAGTTGGAAAAGGAATAATCTTTCAAGAATTTTTCTATGAGATACAAATGAAATAAGACTAACGGGATTCTCATCATCAAGAAAAGCATCTTCTTTAAGAGAGAGAGAGAGAGAGGAATTCATTCATTCAATTCTCAATTCTATTTAACAACAACAATTCCACATCCTTTTCATTCAAGGAATTTTATTCTGACAAAAAGATGAAGAATAATTTTTCAAAATCTTTAATCAATATATTTAGTATAATTAATTTGTAAAAGTCTATTTAACGTATTTAATGTTTGCATGTTAAATAGAGATTTAATATTTAACAAAATAATTCCCCTTTTTCTCTTGAATCTTGACCGGATGAAGGATGATGGATGGTAGAATTGGAAGTAGAACGAAACGAGGAAGAGAATGATTGAGTGGACTCATGGTTTGATGAGTTTATTGTACAAAAGAATTTCATGCATGCATTCCTTTTTTGCATGTGCAAAAAAATATATTCTCTTCAAGAGTATTTATTGTAGCCACAAAATTGACTGATATTATTTATTTATGGATCCATTTATTAGAGTAGAGACAAGTTGATAAATTGTATTGTTGTGGCTTGAATTGACTCGGCTAGAAAGTGTTTTTTTGTGTAACAATGAAAATGAGGGCTTTTTTCTTGTACTTTTCATTTTTAGCATAATAAATGGAGATTTTTCTTATATTCCTCATCTTTGGAGAGTGAAAAAAAACTTTTTTTTTCATATTTACAGATTAACTAAATACAAAAGAAAAAAAAAGAATAAGGAGAGCAATTTATTTCATCCTGTTAACTTTTTTTTGTGGAGTTTGTTAATTGTGGTTTATTTATTGAGCTCATTTTTCATTCTCGTCTTTTTAAAAGAATTTTTTTGTATTTTGTAGTGAGTTGACAAAGAAAGTGGTTTTATAAATTATCATGATGAACAAAAAAAAAGTTGTAATATTGTAATTAGTAAAACGTTGTTATTACTCTAGTTAGTAGAAATTAAGAGTATGCATGAATATGAGTTTTAATTATGCCTTAATTAAAATATAAATTATGACTTCCATGCTTGATTCTTTTTTTGTGTGGCTTTTTTTTCGTCTTTTTTTCTAATTGGATTAGTTAATTTTCAGACTTTTGCTCCTCTTCACCCTCAGCTTGAAATTATTTTAAGATTTTTTACGCTGTGTAGTAACCTGTACAGGTTAATTTGGTAATTGTGGTTTAGACTATTTCACAAACACAAGAAAATTGTTTAAAAGTTATTTTTAAGGGGACGTGGGATAATTCTACAGTTTGTGAAATTAACAAATTTATGAAAGGTAATTGTGGTACATATATTCCCATTAAAATTTAAGACAAATTTTGACTGGTTTTCTAGTCCTCAATAATAAATCCATTTAATTTGTAAAAAATTGATGATAATGACATTGAAAAGGAGATGAGGATCGTTTGTAAGATAATTTTAATACATGTTTTGTTTTAGATATAACTATTAGTTAAATTTTTGGAAGGGATGTCAAATGTCAAGGCTTAGTTATTTTGCTTACAAGGTAAGTCATGAGCTAGTCATGATGAGCTAGTTAATTTCATTCAAAGTATATAAATCATGGGAGTTGGGACATGACATGAAAAGGATTATTTACACTATAATAAAACATTTAATTTTACTACATATTCTGTGAACTATGAATGAATGTAACTGAATAAATAATCAAGTTGTTAAATCATAATAATTACAAAATTTTCAACAGTGAATCCCTTACCTTTAAAGGTACCTTTCAAAAAAATTAATATTTACTAATGAACACACACAAGACTCCAAAAAGATGAGGTCCTTGTTCCAAAAAAATGAATATGTAGCTTGCACAATGCACGACAATATTTTGATGTTAATTTACACGTAAATTGTATAATATTTTCTCACTGTAATAAACTTTTAAACAAAAGATTATCTAGTTAAATTTAATTTAGACGTTTGACACTTTGTCCCTCACATTTTTGGGACTGCACAAGAATAAAATAGAGTCAAATTATTCTATTTGTACACACAAATGAATGCAACTTAATGAAGAGGCACAAATTTGAATTAGTTAATTTGAATTAAAGATGAAATTCAAGCCTCACTCACTACGCAGACTAAAAAATCAATTAAACTTTTCAACCGGCGTTTAAATTCACCAACTGATGATTATTTTTCCAATAATAAGAAATGTCACAATTTGTACTCACTGTCACAAATATTTTAACCCAGGTCACCTTCTCTCACTACAAAATTGGGGAAGGTGTGTGTGGGATGAGGAGAAGTCACTTCAAAATTGAGATTCCTCCTCAAAAAAAAAACCAAAATTGATCTCGTCTCCTCTACAAAGTGAATTGAAGTGAAGGTGAGTTGAGGAATATTTTTTTAGTGGGAGAGTAGTATGATAATAATAGAGAGAGAGATGGATTGTTTATGAGGAAGTGAATTTTCAGCTCATTCCCCCAGTGCACTCTGAGTGCACTATAGACCCACAATCTCCTAATCACCATACACAGGTGAGAGAACGGAGAAGATTTCTTATAGAGATGAAAACATGTAGGCATAATAATCTACCTGCCTCACATTATGACCACTTTGCTCCTTCATCATCATCTTGTTCTTCTTCCATTATAGGCCAAGGGAGAGAGAGAGATGGGATGCGGGCACATGTACAGGGAACTCATCATTCTCATATGCAGAAAGCAAGGCCAAGACTCAGAGCTTGACTACTGTCCTATCCTGCGCCATATAAAATTACATGTACCCACAAGAGAGAGAGAGACCAACAAGTTGAAAAAGAACAAGATAACTTGTTAGGTCACACACACAAAATGTACCGTAAAATGGCCCGAGGAGGAGTATCCCAAAGACTTTTTGTCCATCCATCTCATGTACGTACATAAAGAATTTGTGGGCAAGATTTTAATAAAATCCATTAAATACATGTTATAAAAATATTATATAGAGGGGAAGAATGTTGATCTACAGATATAAATGTATGAAACATATGTAAAAAATACATTGTGTCAAGATTTTTCACCTTTATCCCCTTCTTTTTCATACAGTAACTGATACTCGTATTATAGACAGCAAGAAAAATAAAACGATGAATTTTGTAATGTTTTTCAACGACTTTCTTAGGGTAGGAATCATGAGGAGGATTATGGTAAATAAATAAAATTACAATTAATGGAATGTTTGTTCCGCCTACTGTATTTTCTACTTTCAATATGTAAATATATATTTTTTTGACTTAACTATGAAACCTGTCTTTTTTGGTTCCACTAATTTTCATGTGTAGTTAATTAAGGCTATCTGGAATTATACATGTCATGTCACATATCAATATAATTGTTGGGTCAAGTTTGATTAGACTATGTTACCCGGAGAATTGCTTCAGAAATTACAGAAATGTCAAGTGCATGGTTACCTATGTTGGTATGTATAAAGAACAAGAAAAGTTGTGACAAATGATCTTACAAAAAGCGCATCTGCATTAAATGCAGATAGTGTTTTCATATCCTTGGCCTGGGCGGTCTGTGAATATTTAAATTGATTGTCAAAAATAAAAAAAAGTAAAACTTCAAGTCTCGAGTCAAAAGTCGCTTGACTCTTCTTCATGTAAAATATACTTTATGTGAAAAAGTGTACTTTGTTAGTTATATTAAACTATAACTAACAAATGAAGGAAGGATGTCCAAAGCAAAAGAAGTCTCTTCTACGGGTGGTGCTGACAAAGACGCATCAAGAGAAACAGGTAAAGTTCTTAAAATACACATGTAGTATAAAATATATGGGAAAAAACTATCTTTACCGTCTTAGAAACAATAGTATCTTGATTTTTATCCAAGTTATGGCTATAATGCCATATCATCTGCATGCTATAATTGTACTTGAATATTTGAGGTTAGTATACACATTACAGTATCTTATCAATTTCATGCTAATAACAATGACAAAAAGTTTTCTATGCAATGACGCAATTGTAAATGACAAGTTGTTAATGTTAGGACGGTTTGACAGATAAAAGAATGTAAATCTAAAATATTTGCAACAAAAAATTTGTGAGAAATAGTGTCCGAGCTCATAGCTTTTTAGTGTGCTCATAGTTTTTCTAGAGTCATAATGGCAAAAGTGAGTTTCTGTTGTGTTTTTTAAAAACTATATTTATTAACTCTTTTTGTGTTTCTATTCAATGTTTTTAATAATTATTGTTTTCTTGGTTTTTAAAAATAGACGTTAAGTGAAAAAGAGAAGACCGACCTCAGGAAGGAATTAAAAGAACTGGAATACGAGCAAAAGCGGTTAATGGAGGAGCAGAAGCGGTTGATAGAGGAGCAGAGACGGGTCATGGATCGAATTAACGAGATCCATGCTTTGCTTGACATGACCTCGCCGAGCGAGCCATCAAATTCTTCCCTTATGAACAGGGTCCCCTCGCCGCCAGAACAGGAAACGGAGTCAGCTAAATCTCGTAAGTCTCAATTTCAGAAATAATTTTATCAATTTAAATTTAATTTTCTGTTTTAAAAATTGCATAAATTTTGCTTTGTAAAACATTTTTTATCAAGGTCCTATAGTTCTCGTTGATTTATACACTCTTAGATTGTACATCTTTCTTTACATTCAAATTTTCTGGTTTTAGCAACAGTTTCAGTCAATTTTCCGTCAACTAGCTTGTCCTCCGGGTCATCAGGATCACCGGTGGTGGAGCACAGAAAATTGTAAGTATTTGTCAAAGAAATTTTGAAAACACGTAGACCAGTAAAATTTACGTTTTGTATATGATGTACATATTTAAAAAAACATCGTAAAATGTTCTATGCAAGTACTTATTAGCATCCCTTTTATTTGCAGATTTTTTAAAAAAGGAGAAGGACAAGAGGAGAATGGATGATTACGGACCTCACAACTAATTGTTTTGTTTTTACTTTGGCTACTTGGAAATGTAAAGAACATAAAGAGCATTGGTCATAGTCAGGAACCCTGTGTACGTCGTTCATGAATCATGACCAAAAAATACTTATATAGAAACATTATGGAGAACAAGTTATTACAAATCAGTTTCCTGTTGTTTTTTGGCCATCCTGACCTTTATGGGTCACGCAGAGGTCAAACGAGTGGCCATCTGGTCCGAAAATGTTACCGTTGAAATCACCGCATTTCTTACTCTATAATCATTTTTGATACGTTTAGAATAGAATCCCCATCTAATTTAATTAACCAAATTAATCCTGATAATTTATTTGTAATGTTTATCGGTGTTCTCCGGAAAAGCCTTCGTGTTTTTGATATTCGTATGAATTTATTACATGTGATCAATTGTTCCTCTTGTGACATTTCATGTTGAAAACTATAATACAACTTTCTTAATCAATAAATATTAGTAAAAGAATGAGACTGATCTATCGGAAATAATTGTATAACATAATGAACGAATTTATATACTAATGAGTCATAAGAAATTTTAAAAGCGGAAGGACTTTTATTTTTATTGAACAAAAACATGGACTCAAAATTACGGAAATAATAATAAATATAACATTTGAACGTGATCACAATTTTTTAACTTTAATTGACAAGGAACAAGACTCAAAAAGAAGAATGATAATGCATGGATTTTTACAGTAATGTACAAAAGTTTACATGAAAAACTAGAGAATATTTGTCAAACTTATGCCTCCACCGTAGAATTCGATTCTCTCTTGTGGCTCCACAAAAGCAAGCCAATCTGAAGCATGAGTCGGAAGGAGACCCATGGACTGACATTTGTACAATGCGATGGCAAGATTGACCAAATTTCCAAAACAAAATGCTAACTTTTGCACCACATGATGACTTCCTTCAATCATTTTGAAGGCTGATGAGATGGCTAAAAGAGCTTTGATAGGACGCATAAATAGCATACCAACCATCATGATGGGAAAAATTGAAATTGAATTTCCAGCCATGTACATCAAAAACAAATTCATGGGAACCTGTCAACAAAATATAAATCAATTACATACTTTTATAAACATTTGAATTTTATTTCTGACATTTAAAAAAATCCCAAATTAATTATATATTATTATAAATAAATTATAATTGTATTTAATTTACTTGTTTAATAGGCCCCAAAGCAAAATCCCACGATCTTTTCACAATCAAATTTGGATCAACTTCACGAGTTATTTCAGCATGATGATAAGATACATTAGAATTGTATCCTGGAGGATTTGCAATGTCATTAGATCGTTGTGGTCTAAAGAGAATAAATATGAAAACAGTTTAGTATAAATTACTTGTGCAAAGTTAAATGAATATATTTTTATGTTGATGAATGTGTACTTTTGACTGTTGTAATCAAGAGCCCATTTAAATCTCTTTGAATTAGTCTTAGAATTAAGTTGACTTTGTGTACTGGACATAATTACAAACCTGCAAAAAAAATTAATGGACAATATTTTAATGACTTGCAATTTTCATGTTTTTTAAAATGTAATTTTAATACAAATTACACCAAGTTTTTAATTTAAAAAATATATAGTATTAAAATTGAGTATTACGTTTGACTCCCTGATTCCTTGAAAATTCTTCTGTTCACTATTTTAGATCAATTTAACAATTGTTAAAATTAAAATTAATCGACAATTTTTCTTTTATAAATTCGTATCTTTCAAGGACTTCTGAGTCCTCTTTTTCTTTCGTACTAATAGCGCAATTTTTGTGTCAAAAGCATGGTCTCCAAAAAAATCAAGAATTGACTACTTAAAGCTAATTATTCTGTTTTAAAAAGTGTGCCACGAGTGTAACTCAAGGTAGTTAATGATAGCTAGACAAATGAAGTTTTCTGTAGAGAGTAGTGTCAAAATTGGAGGTCGTCTGGGTCATCTTGAGCTTCCCAGACCATCATCCGGTGAAAATGTCGTCTATCCAACTCCCATGTTTTTTATACATACCCTGGTACTTAATTAAATACACTTTATTAATTTATTGTAATGACATGTTAATAATGCTAATAATGTTTATATTAATTTTATGATTTTAGTCTGGGAGCATTCCACATATAACCCATGAAGTCTTCAACCTAATTTTTAATAAAGATGACCCACCAATACAAATGTCACTAGATTCCATGTTTACATTTAATCATGTCGTAGGACCTTCAGGGATGAACATATCAAAATTCGTCGGCTTGACGGTATCAAATCATTTAATTTGATGAAATCTTAATTTAATTATATGTCTGAAAGTACCCATATATAATCAGCACATTCTTTTTTTAAATTTGTATAGGACTCGCCTAGTCTTCTGACCTTCCTCAATCCAGCAGCAACTTTTGAACCTGGTTTTAATTCAAAGCTTGGTGTCTCTCTCTGGGGTCGTTGTGGACGAAGAGCAGTCAGTGTCCAACAATTCACTCAAATTATTTCAGATTTTCAGCCCACAATCTTTCAGTGTATGAGTGACTATGATGTGAATTCAATGACAACAAAGGATAAGCGTCTCAAAAAGTCAACTGAACGATCCGTTAAATATCTTGAAGATGTACTAGTAAAGTTAAAAGGGAAAAGTCATGATAGTCATCCCACGTCATCTTGTCCTGGTGTACTTGCTACTATCGAACCGGCATGGTTCACAATCAATGAGATGGAAGGAACCAATGCTTTAGTGTCAATACTTGAGAATCGTAGTCAAATTAGTGGATTTTTTATGAAGAAAAATGATGATGACGAAAAAAGCTTTTCAAGCATGACTAAGCCACTCCTGGAGAAACTTCCGGTTGACAAATTTCGCTATGCATCCGGTACATTTGACCTTGATGAAATAATGGAATTAGTTCTACAAGGATTTGATGTTTTTGACTCATCAATTTGTACAAAATTAACTGATGAAGGAAAGGCTTTAATATTGCCAAGTTTATTCTCAACAAAAACTGGAGGAAATCTTAATGAAGATCTTCCAGTACATGATTCTTCAAGTGATTTGGGAAGTGGTGCTTCTCCAGCTTTGTCGTCGTCGCCCGTCCATCATTTGGAGATTTTAGATTTAAGCGATAAGATGTGAGTTGTAATGTTTTTTCATTTATTTATTTTTTTGTGTAAAGAAGAATCTAGATCTGACCATGGTTATTGTTTTTCTTTTGTCTAGAAATTTTGATGATTTTAGACCATTAGCATCAGACTGCAATTGTTATACCTGTAGAAAATACACACGGTCTTATATTCATCACTTAAGGTGTACAAAGGAGCTTCTAGGTCAAGTTCTTCTTATGACGTAAGTTTTTTTTTGAAAATAATATTTTATCTGTCTCTTTCTCTCTATAGTACTATTCAATCAAGAGCTTTAGGGTGGTGTCGGTTTTAAGTATGTGGTTGTTGTAAAATTGTCATCTTTTATGCTAGTAGAATTTTAACTTGGGCATCCTATTTTGAAAAAAAGTTAATACCAGTCTGTCACTAAAGTAATCAATAAAAAAATTACAGGCACAATTTAATCACCTTTGATCGGTTCTTCAAAGTGCTACGCTTGTCACTTGGCTCTCAAGAATCTGTAGACTTTAACAAACTTCGACAATCAGTTCAGATGACTGATGACAACCATGACAAGGTGGAGAAAGAAGGCAAAGAAAGTTTAGAACAATTAAGTTAATAGTTATTTTACATTTTAATCAAATCATAAAAGTTTCATTCTACAAAAAAAGTGATGAAAAAAACCAGTACATGTCGATTTGTACGATATTTTTAGATAAATAATTGTATGAGATTTTTTTTCACAAGTCAATTTCGTTTTATACTGTTAAATATAACATGTATATAATTATGTACAACACAGTTAACTTAACTATAATATACAAATATGTCGGGACTTTTAAAGAGTTGTATGAATACACACACAATAATTTACTTAAATTTTGTCAAGTTGTGTAAAAATTAATTATGACGTATAGAATTGGCAATTAGTTGTAAAATTGTTTTTTTTCCAATCTAATAGGAAGACTAATAAACATTCTCATAATTTGAGTATATAATATTAATATAACACTTGATGGAGGATGTATTTTCATGATTATTGTACATAAAACAATTTATCATGCGTACGACTTAAGTAATTTTAATCCATTTTCAGTCGTTCTATCATCATAGTCACATTAGATTCACAACATTACATACATACAGTACATTCTTTGTATGATTTATTAAATTATTAGACTTGCAGATTTAATTTCACAGATGAGGTTTTCACAACAATAATTTCTCTCTCAAACATTTGTAGCATGGCTCCTTCCTCTCACGATTGCACACTTTGATATAATTAATATTAAATTGTATATTAAAACTTAGATTGACGACAGTCAAAGTCCAAAATTTTTGAAACTTTTTTTTTAATTAAAGCTATATTCGTACACAAAAAGGAATAGGTTTTTTTCTTTTTCTTTAAAAAATTCTGGCTCTAGTGATGTGTATTATGGTTGTCTTGATTCCATTGTTGAACATTTTCTTACAATAAATTAGCAATATTCTTAGCATTACATTGACATTAAATGAGATACATATTTTTTTATATTTGTAATTAAAAGACGATGAGTTTTCTGAAATTAAGCTGTCAAAAAAAACAATTCAGTCAAAAATGATTTTACAAGAGAAAAAGTAGGGATACAAAATTCGTTCTTTGTCATTGACAAATTGTCAAGATGGACAAGAGATAATAATGTTTGGAGAGTTTAGTCCTCTCTAATTTCTACTTTTCTATTTTCTACAGATGGCTCATTTAAATATCGTTTACTTGGTTTGATCTCGAATAAATTACATTTGTCTAGATAATTTCATTTATCAAAGGTATAGAGTACCTATAATGGCAAAAAGGGACAATATTTCGTTCAATCATAAATATTATGAAAGTTATCCTTACATGGTACGGATGACGAGATTGTAGTTTATATAATAATTATAATATTATAGTAATATCATAATTTTATATATTTTTTTTAAACTAACAGCTGATGTTGCACAATATGAAAAATATCAAAATTTTTTAGTGTAAACTATTTGTCTTTGAATTTTAACTACAGTACTTTGTCTTTACTTGTAATTAAATACAAAAAGAAATGCCAAGTTATTATAACTCAATAACAGATAAATACTTTGTCCAAATTCTAAATGAATTTTTGAACAATTAAAAACCTAAGACTCTCTAGTCAATGTCTAAGGGAACATCTTTGAACTTGTCAGACAGTTCAGTGGATTTCTTCAATTTGGTTGAAGTGAAATAAAGTTGAACATGTAATGAATGAGAAATTAATAATTAGTTGATTGATTAGAGAGGATTACACTTGAAGACGTCCTTTGATTAATATTTACAACAATAAGAGTATTAGCGTGAGTCAAAAATTAAACTTACCATGAATGCCAAAATTCCTTTAGTGTTGACTGGATTTGTATCTAGTAGAGTTGAACATTTAAAAATTAGTTGGTTGAAAATTATGATAATGTGCTTTTTAAGAACAACTGTTTGTCAAAAATAGCATGAGCTATATTTATAATCATCACAATCATTTTAAAATTACCTGGAGAGTAGTCTAAGCGATCTCCATTTAAAGTGATCATGGTTCCTTCAAGTGCATTCAGTATTGCGTTACCAGCACATAAATCCCACTTTTTTATATTTGTTACCTACAAAAATTCAGGGATAATTAATTTAGTAAATGCTTGTATAAAGCATGATGAGTCTTACATGTAGATAGGCATCCGCATTCCCTTTAATTACTTCGAGAACTTTGTAACCTGGAAAAATATAATGAGAATTAAATTATAATTTAATGACTATACAATAAACAAGTAATTTAGAAGTTGTGTTCAGGTAATTTCTATACCTGCACCGGCTGCTGGTTGTAAATCGTAAGGTTCCTTTGGTCCGAGAAGTTGATCTTTTTTTAGAAATGAGATTATGAAATCCTAATCTTAGGATATTACTCTAAGTACATCAAAGTTAAAACTAAAATTACATAAAATTTTACGAATAATTTACCTGTTAAATTTCGGACTGAGCCGGCATGAGATCTCGACACAATTATACGAAGGGGTTTCTTCTTCAAATTAGAATTTACTGAGGGTTCTTTGATTTCACCTGTCATTTTACCATTCGAATTTTGTTCACCTTCCTTGTCTCCTCCTGTTGATTTGTGCAGATATTTGTCGAAATTTCGTGAATGACCATAGCCAACAATGGCCCAATATGTCTCAACTGGAGCGAATGGTTTATGAATCACTTTTGTTCAAAAACAAAAAAAAATTACATTAAAATTGTTGATGTGATATTTTTTTTGAATGTATCAACTATCAGTGAATGTCAATTATTTTTGAATGATTACCTCCAATAACAGGAACTCCTAAAATTGTTATAGAAAAATAAAACATGTGTAAAAATTGGGCTACAAAGAGCTAGCATATGTATAGGTGTTTATTAGTATTGTAAAATTCACTGACCTTTCACCGCAACACAGACCATCGTTGTTACATAATCGAGTAGATTTTCTATAACAGACAATATGAATTATTATGATAAATAGTCATAAATAGTGATTTTATACTATTTAGTAAATAATATTTACTATTATTTACCTGTATATTCTTGCGTTGCATCTAAGGGGTCAATCCATACCTGAATAAATTAATGAATTAATTGAAATTAAAGGGTCAAAACAATTGAATGTTCATTCATATTCACAACAGAAAATAAATATCAACTTACAGAAATGTCGTCCGCATCGATGGCTTCATCTCCTTGAAAAATACTTGAGATTTCAGGATTGACTAATGTTCCAACGGCAATGTCTTTTATATCCGGAAATGTTTCATCATGTTCCTCTGATATCACCTTTATACCATCAATAAAAAATAATTAATTAGTTTTTAATTAGTATTAGTAAGGGATTTGCCATTTTGACTTAAATAAACAAATAATGTTTGTACATACTTTTACACGTGGAAATGCTTTTCGAAGTCCATAATACATGACACGATGACTACGGTAGTCTCCCTCGGTAACTTTGTCTTTGGCTCCTTCCTTTGTTTTACCTGTGTGAAATGAATTTAAAGTTAATTATTATTATTTCAAGTATTAATTGGATTTGGAATTGTTGACAAAAAAAATTGACAAAAAGTACCCTTAATTTTTTCATTTAAATTGACTGATTTTTCTCTAACTGCAACAACTTCCTGCCCACCCCGAATGGCAACGTCAACGGAGGCAATTAAAATTTGTTTCAAACTGACTGAAAGGTCATTATTAATAATATTTTTTGAAATTCTTCCTGCACTTATGGGGATAGCATTTGGAGTGGTTGTTCTTTGACTGTTGTATGTAAATAATAAAAGGAGACAGACAATTCCAATCACAATTAAAACTCCACACTTATTTACACGTATAGCTCCTCCAAAATTCATGATGAATTAATGTTTAAGCTTTTACTTGTCAAGTCTTAATTGTATTTAAGTATTCATCGATGACATCACAATATTTCACAGAATAAATTAAATAAAAAGTTAAAATGTAATTTTTGTTAGATTCATGACAGAATTCAATGTCATATGGAGAATATTAAATAGTAATTTATTATTTAGGAAAATATTTAATGAGTAATAATTTATATAATTAGTTGCACTATGTTGAATGGGAGTGTGTGTGTGTAAATAGAAATTACGGTTTTGGACAAGTTGAGTGACTTTGATACTTATTTAAATTTAATCATCTTTGAATTATGGGGAAATTCAGTTTCAATGGTCTGAACTTTGTTTTCCAATGAGAAAATAGAAATAAAAAAATTACCTTAGCTCTCTTTCAAAGCCAGAAATGAATCTGTGAGTTATTTTTGGGTTTAGAAATGGATTTAGGCTATTATTATTTTATTAGGTCTAATTATAATTAGGTAATAGTATGTAAATATGGCATGAATAATAAATTAAGACCAAGTTAGCTAGATCGAGTACAAGTTTTTTTCAGTTCATTTGATACATGTAACTAAATAAATACTATTTTAATGTTATCTGGGGCTCTGTAGTTAGTTATATATCCCTTTGTGATCATTGACAAGAAATTGTAGGGATGTATAAATTGATAGCTAATTTACATATCATTTGATGATTTTTTTCAACAAAATTGTTCTTGATGACAATGACAGGGGGATAGTTTGTGACAAGGCAAAGAAAGGAAGAAGAACTGTAAATATCAGGGTCATTTTAAGATGCTACATGCAAATAAATAAAACTTGCTCCTCATCCTTCTAGGTCTTTACAAAAGTTGTTGGATATATTATTACTTGTTATAACTGCATATGTTGAGATATACACCTACTATTTCTCATCTTGTATGGAATGGATAAAAAAAACTAAACTCACTTTTCTATAAGTGATAGAGCTTTTTTTTTTAATTTTTGTTCTAATTCTGACTAACTCTCTTTCTACTAGTACAAGTAGAAATTTGCAAGGTTGCAAGGTTGACTAGAATTAAAATAACCTCACATTGTAAAATATTATATTATTTCTCTCTCTCTCTCTCTCTCAAGTGTCACTTTTTTTGTGACTCATACCTGTGAGTGTGACCCAAGTTTTTTGTTTCTATGAATATTTTTCAACGTACAAATTTATGATGGGAGTAGAAATCTGAATATTTTTTTTATTTATTTTTTATGTAAGTTTATTACACGTCAATATATATAATATGAAGTAAATAGAGAACAGCTGTTTTTTAAAAAAATATATTTTTATTTATTTATATATACTCGAATTTGACTTGTCATCAGGACAAAGATTATGTTATGAATGATAAGGTACCTTGGATGCATTCACAAAGTACTAATCTCATGTGTGTGATGACTGATGATGATGTTGAACTCTGAAAAGTATCACGTTGGGTATAGTTTTAAATGCATGAATTAAACGAATGACTCTAAAAAGGTTTTTTTTCTAGTCAAGTGTCCTTTAGTACAATGCACATTGCACTTGCATTAAAAATTAATTAAAGAAATAATTTTGCAGTGTTGGCAGAAATGAGTTAAAATTGTTTTTTTTATCGAAACATACTGCCCCTATTCTTTTGCCAGCGTAAGCAACAATATAATTTGTATTGTATAACTCAAGTATTGAAAATGAAGAGTAGTCTGTCAATCATAATGCTAATTTAGAGTATAAATTTATTGTTATTTTTCTTTTGTTCGTTTTTGGGTTTATTTTAGCCTTTTTGAGAATTGGGAGATGTTATGTTATATATTTATTAATAACCCTTGTTTGTAACCTCATTGAAGTTAACAGGATAGTCTTTTTTTTCTCTTGCTTTAAAAAAAAAGATAATTGAAGACGACAGTGAATTGTACGAGCAGTCTATAAGGAAAACAAAGAAAATTAAATAGAAACTGATAATAATTCACGCTATGTACTGTACTCATATGTCATTCAGTGAATGATAAGTTTTTAGCATGAATATGTCAATCTCTTGTATTAATGTCTCCTTGAATGACCACAAAGTCTGATTAAGCTCAGCTCAACACACCATTTTTTCATTAGTTGACATAAAGAGGGATGAGCTTTCAAAGTTATGTAATAATGGATGATTTTTTTCTTCCAGTTATAAATATATATATAGATATAACTGAAAATTTTTTGATTATAGTTTATTGAACTATCGTGTCATGTGTTATATTTTATATAGGAATCACTACACAAGTCTATATTTATACTATTACATAAAAATAAAACTAGGATTATTAAAAGAGGAAGAAGAAAAATAATGATTTTTTTTGAAAAATATCAACTAGAAAGATTTTTTTGAGACTGTTTGTAATTTATATACATACCCATACATTTATATAACATGGGAGGTGGGAGTATCATTTTATTCGATATTCTGTGGCTCTGTGGGGTAAGGGAGGGTATAGTGGAAGAATGAAAAATATTTAAAATGGTGTATTTTATTTAATGTTGGGGGCTACATAAAATGATGCAATATTTACTCATATTTTTAGATGGATTGATTAATTTTAAAAATTGACTTTAGGAAATGAAAAATATTGGGGAAATAAATAATGGAGGGGATCCATTTTTGCCCGTTGTGACTTGATGGGAAGGTCTCTCTCTCTCTAGTGAATCAGCTGTTCAAAACATAACGTGCATAGTGACAGGAAAGCCTTATCTAAAATGAACTGTTATATACATACATAGCTACACACAAAAACTATAGAGTATGTATATATATATATATACTCTTTTTTTCTGAAGGCTAGCTGATATAAGTACGCATAACAACAAAGAACATTCAGAGACGAGAGTGAGAGAAGGGAAGATCCCAGTTAGTCTCTTAGAGTGAAATAAACTAACTACAATATATAATATTCAAGTTAACTATTAGGATTTTTAGTTTTGTGAGCGATGACGCAATGTTTTGCGTTGCAAAATTTTTAAGTAAGTCGTAAATTCGATGCTCATCAATCGTATTATTATTGTTATTGTCATCAGAGCAAGTTTGAGTTGTTTTTTTTTGTTTTTTCATTTCGTTTCGTTTAAAGTGTGATGGAAGAGTAAGAACGAGTGAGAGAGAGAATTTCGATCTGACTTTTTAGATTTTTTGTAGTCTCTCTTTTTTTTTAATATCGAGCTCCTATTTAAAAGTATACTAGTGTGTGTGTCAACCTTCTAAAAGTGAACTGTTGTAAAAGATTATTTTTAGTGTGATAGAGAACACATTGAATTTTTGATGATAAATAATAGAGGACAAATTTTATTTATCAGAAGTGCAAAATAATTTGTGGATTTGTCAACAAGAGAAAAAAATCAACAACAAAAAAATAAAATAAATGTTGATTGTACTTCTTGTAGAAAAAAATATTTTTGTGTGAAAAAATACGTTTTTTGTTTAGTCTCAATTTAATGAGATAAAGTTGTTTAGTTATTTTGTATTTAATATTGTAAGAGTACTTATTTTAGTTTGTATAGTCAACTGATTGAGATATTTGTTGAAAAAAAAACAAAAGTACTACTATTTACTTTTTTGATTTATTATTTTTTTCCTACGCCCAAAAAGTTCATTAACGATTTTAGTACTACTACGATACTAGTTTGTTTGAAGATTTTTAACGATTAATTGATCCTTTGATATTATTGTTATACATACGTACTATACATATTATATGTTCAAATTTTGTCATTTGTATTATTAAAATATTTAGAGGAGAGATATTTTTATTTATTAAGAATAGTCATAATCATAGTTTTGTTTTGTTATTTTTTATACTTTTGATGATGCAATTTTACTTAAAATAATATCTTTGTGTAAACTGTGAGTGATACATGTTCGATTATATTTGTGAAATACTGTAGAGAAGGGAAGTAGGAAGAGATATATTTTTAAAAAAAGTTATTTTTTTTGTTTGCTGGGATTTTGATTACCGTTTTTCTTCTTTTTTGTTGGAAATTGTGATATTTTTGGTATTATACAAAATAATATTAGGAGACACAAAAAAAAGAAAATTCGAGAATACCATATATTTTTACGAGTGATATATGTTTCTTTTTTTGATGAATAGTCCAAATCAATCAAAATTTTGTGGTTACTATTTATGACAGTGTAATTTTGAAATCCTCAATAGTATTAACTACAGTGTCATTGTCATTTATTTGTTTAAAAAATAAGTTTCGGTTGGCCCAGAATTTAGGGTTTATTGAAATTTAGTCTATTTATTTGGATAAATATTACAAGTTGACACTAGGAAGTAAAATTCATCTTCAACAAGTCAAAAAATTAGTTGAAAATTGAATGAGTGCAGTGTGTATACTACTGTATAATTAATTAAGATTAGTTTGTAAAGGTAAAGATGAAGTATGAAGGTTGCGTTTGAGGACGTCGATAGTGGAAAATTGAAATTGCAAGTTCCTGCAGTTGCAAGTTTATTATTAGTATCAAAATATCAAAATAATAGCCAGAAACGAAGACGGAGGGTGTTGGAAAGATTCCGTTGTCCGGATAAAATCAACAAAAAATGTTGGACTTGGAAGTTTGCCCTCAACAGGGACTCCAGTCAGAACAATGGGAATTCCTCTTGGGTACTTAATAGAACTTTTAATAATATAACTTTGTCTACATTGTAATTATGTCATTGTACACTTGATGATGAGAATAAGATTTTAATTGTAAATTTTGTCTTTATTTAGGTATGCACTTCTCCCATGCTGTTGCCATTATCCAGTCACAAATTGGCATTAGTAAGTGAATGAAACAGTTTTGACTATTTTTATTTAGAATATTTGAGTATTACATTATAATTTATGTGCAAAAAAGTACGTCGCAAAATGCAAGTGATGGTATTAGATAAAGTGAACTGTATACATTCCAAGGAAAAAATATTGAAGGAGATAGTAGTAATGTCATTAAATAAAGTAGTGAATTTATAAATTAAAAATATTATTTAATAATTATGTAATCCTGTTTAACTGCGTCTATATTATTCTTCAAGGCACTCATTGTGTAACTTTTTAATGTTAAAATGGAGAGGATAAATTTGTTTAAAAACAAAGTTCTATAAATGTGACGTACTTTTTGTAAACAAAATAATGTAATGTACAGATATGTATATCCTTTATGATTAATAATGATTGATTTGATTTGAATGACCTTACAGTAAAGTCAGCTAATGTTGTGTACAACGATCAGGTATGACGATTTCCTTTTTACTTGTAGTAAATAATTTGTACCAATTAAAGTAGAAAATATTGTTTACATAATATTTATATGTTATGTATGATGTGAAGTAATGAAAATAATGTTTTTAATTTCAGTCACCACTCGATCATGATCTGATTCTCGATTTGCCTCAGGATGGATTTCGGCTCATATTTGACTCAAGATCCCAACGCCTAAAGATCATCGAAGTATACAATATGAAGCTTGTCCGTTTAAAGTACTGGTAAGTTCCACACACAATTTGAAACTGTTGACCTTCTCTTTTGTGTCTACATTTTATGAATTCATGAGGTGACATTAGTCAGCAAATGTTGATAATAAATGTTACATGTTGATACAATTTCTTGTCCTTTTTTTTCGTGTAGTTCAACTCCATTCAATGGTCCAGGAGTTAGTCCATCAGTTGAGCAGATAGATCGGACATGTAAGAGAGACATTTTTTTATGTTGTGATATTTAATGTGTCAAGTGAATGAATGAATGTTATTATCTGTATGATATGTCATGAAGCAACTTTTATAGATTAACAATTTATTTATATTCAATGACATGTTTGCCGTACAAACTTTGTATTAGATGTAATGTTTAAGAATGCATTTTTATATGTAAAGTCAATATAACTACATTTGTCTATAGACATGAGTGAATATAATTTTTTTAATTTGACATTTCAGTCGGTGCGACAAGACCTGGTTCTTATGACAAGCAACGACAACTATTTGCTTTAAATTTTCGGGGCTTAATTTTTTACTTTCCCGTTGATCTCCAATATCAGCCTCATTACTCACATGGTTTGGGTTCACTACGATTTCTTGGTGACACTACCCCCATTCTTTCAAAATTAATCATCTATAATGGTAAACAACTAGGATATGTATAGCTTAATTTTTTTTATCTTAATTCTCAGTACTTTTATCTTCTTTGATGTAATAATTTATATTCAAAAAAATACATCTCTTTTCATAGGACATAATCCATCAGATGCGCCAGCTCCTGCCCTTCCAGATTCATGTTTCAAAGGTCAAACGTACATTGAGGAATGTATTGTGCTCCGCAATGCTACGTCTACTCGTACCGTTGGACTTCGGCTTAGATTGTTCAGCCTCACAAAAAATATGATGGACCCATGGTAAAAAAATGAAAATATTATTTTGCTCTACTTGTTTTGTTTTGAGAAAGTATCATGTTTTATTGGCCCTGGCTAATTATTTACAAAATAATATTTAGTCTTCGTCTCATGACGCAATAATGTTTTTCAATAAATTAAAATTTTGTTTGTTTTTTTTTAATTTTTATAGTGGAATGGGCGTCTTTACAGAGGTAAAGTATTACATAATAATTTGCATTGTGTGCAATACATTGTTGTTTGCATGTATTATGCTTCAGAACTGATTAAAATATTTAATCTTTTGTTCCACAAAATATAGATGACAAGAGATATCTTTTTTGGTGATGGAGTTCAAAGGTTAGTTAATGTGTTTTTATTTTACATTTTTATATACAATGTGCATACTGTGGATTATTGAATTAATTGTTGTTACAATAAAACTACGTCTCATCATAATTAGATTTCAATAAATAATAAACAATGTTTTCTTGTTATCTCAATAGGGTCGTTTCGAAACTGGGCACACCTGCTCGTATTTTTTTCAAGGTGAGTAATATTCTCGGAGAATTGATGGTTATTATTTCAATAATTTAAGTTTAAAATTGTTTTTGTATGGCCAAGTTTTTCACGTCATTGTACTTGTTTTCTTTTCCAGTCTGACGACAAGATGAAGATTCATAGCAAGGAGAGAAAAGTTCACAGCAACAAGTCTGATTACTTTTTCAATTATTTAACACTGGGATTGGTGAGTGATTATTTTATTCTCTCTCTTTATTTTAATACATCAAAATCTTATTAAAATATAAATGTACAAAAAGAACCACAGTTAATGATGCAAAATTTCAAATGGTCTTATTCTTTTGTTTGTGTAGGATATTTTATTCGATGCGCAGTCAAATCAAGCGATCAAGTTTATTCTGCACACGAATTTTCCTGGTCATTACGATTTTAACAGTTACCACCGATGTCCATTCACTTTACGAATTGGACGAACCTCTCCACCATCTACGTGTGTGTCATCTCCCATAATCCCTACAAAGCAACCGCAATTATTGCAGCCAACAAATCTTGGTAAATTAAATCCAAAATCACCGAAAGTCAAAAAAAATAAAGCAACCAATAATCATAATAATAATAACAATACGACGAACAACAACAATACAAATACAACAAATAGCCACAATAATATAAACTGTGCCAACAATTCTCCACAAATGATTGAAGATGGCAATTCTGATGGGAGTGGAGGACCCTGTGGAGAGAAGGATAAAATGATGATGAATGGACCTGGACCAGGCAATAATTTTCATAAGGGAAGCAATGGAGAGAAAAAAAGTGTTATGATCGATGGAAATGGAAGCAATAATTTTATTACCATTTCATTTGATACACACTGGTAAGTCAAAAGAAAATTACTGTTTACTTATCTAAAAATACTAAGTAAATATTGTCGTAGAATTTTTACTAGCAATTAATTGTACAACATTTTGGCTAATTAACCATTACAATTTTGAAGGGAGGAGCTGAATGATTTTGCTTGTGAAAATCAGGACACACAAAAAAGTAAGCATCGATGTATTTTATTACTTATTTCTGTTTATGCAATTCAAGAAATGTCAGTAAGATGTTAACGATTTTTATTTCTCCTTGTTAACATCAAGGAAGGTAGAACACTTATTATATTTTTCTATTTTTGACATAACTATTTTTTTGCTCAGGTGGTGGTGCAGTAGTTCTGACACGTTCGTCATCAAATAATCCTTTCGGTTCGAGCCTATGCTACGGAGTTCAAGATATGATCTTTGAAGTTCTCACATCAAATGATCACATAGCAAGTGTAACTCTTTATCGGTCTCCCCCTGGGTCATGCCCCGATGTTTGACGACAATTACGATGGCTGAGGTTGTGGACAACGATCATATATTTAGGATTGTCTATTCTAATTCAGCCTACATCATATTAGTAGTGGTAGGATGTACTTGTTCTTTCCTGCCGCTACTTTAATTAACTAGGATAACCGTAAGTTTGCCCATTTAAATTATTATATTTACTTAAAAAAACAACATTTAAAAATTTCATTGGATATCGGAAACATTATTTCTTATTTATGAGACTTAATTGAACAGTAGGGACGGAAGTTGTTTCTTCTACAAAATAGGCGTGGACATATTTCTTTGAGGAAATTTTATTAAGGCTCATTCAAGACAGAATAAAAAACTATTTTACTAGGTATTTAAATATTAGAGAGACAATGACATATGACTCAGCTAGAAAAAATGAAACTATACAAACTAAAAATTATTCATTGTCAATCAGGACAACGACATTAACACGAGTTATATCTTTCTATAATTGTTTATAGTTGTTTCTATGAATGCAACAACAATGGAGACTTTTATTTTATACAATTGACTCTTTATTTCCTATAATTTTGGACTAATGCGTATATTCATCCCCATCGTATTAGTTCATTGATCTTGAAACAACTAACAACATGATATGGCTCCATAAAAACTAGTTTGATTTGGTTTAGACAATCACAGAAAATGGAATTCCAATTAATTGAGAGTTATGGTCATGGATTATTGAACCTTTACAGTTTATTCTGATACTGATTTGATGCAGGGCAATATAAATAGACACAATAACAATTAATGGTAATAAAATATAATGATGCATGTGGTCAATAATTTGTTTTCTCTCTTTCTTTTTTTATAGAACACAATGTATATATAATACTGGGTTGAAGATATAACCGAGTGGTGACTAGGATAAAATACGGAAGTTGGAGAGCGTCAAAATTCCTACAACAAAAAGATGTTAAGTGAAAATGAAAAAAAAAATAGTTTTCGCACTCTAGTGATTTTTTTCTTTTTGTTCGACGTTATCGTTTTTTTTGTCTAAATGTTTTATTTTGTTGAATATAATACCTAATTGAGTTTAAGTTTTAGACTTTGGAGTCGTTTGATCTTGATCCAATTTTTTTTGAAGCTTATTACAAAGCAAATATTGTAGATAAATATTATTAGTTAAGTTATTGATGAGCATCACGTAATTGTAACTTGCGGCATTTGATGAGATGTATATTATATTTAGCAAATGTTTACAAAAAAAATATACATTGGTTATACATGTAATGTATTTGTTAATTCTGTGTGAAAAGAAGGGCATTAGAAATCATCATAGAATTAATATATATATGAATTTAATTGTATAAAAATTGTCGAGTTGGAGTGCAAAGTAGACAACTTATTTAAACTTATAGTTTTTTTTTGTTTTGTGCATATTTTTCATCGTGATGATTCCTAGACTGCTTATTATGTATGGGTAAATAATAAAAAAGTTCATATTGACCTATATATAGTAGGTACATGTTTATAAACACTTAAATATACTTCCCAATAATATTTGTCCTAGAATTATAAAAAATGGAGGAGAGAAGAAAAAAAAGAGAGAAAAAAAAATTGTATTTGGCAAACTGTATAGAAATAGAGAATGTAGATCATTTAAACTGTATCTATACGATGTCTAAAAAAATTACAAGTAAAAATTAATAAATAGTTAAAATTAATTTTTACTTTATACTACAACTACATAATTATGTACTACACATAATTTTAACTAAATTTCATAGTTTACAAGAATACTCTCAATATTTTGATGTAGGTCAAAAACTTGTACATAAATCTTAATCTCCTCATGTGTGTAAAAATCAGTAAGAAAAAAAACCAACAAACAACAAAAAAGAATTAATTAGGATTAGGATCAATGTATAGTTTTCAAGGCCGTTAAAAAAACTACATATTATATAAATACTCACAAATGCTTTTTTTTGGAAAAAAGAAAAAAAAAGTACTCGAGCGTGACACTAAAAATTGACAAAAAAAGGGAAGAATTTAATGTTTAAAAGAAATAGCTATGATCAATATTGTACATTTTTTGGTTCGCAGTTACCGGATTTAATTAATTAAATTTATTATTAGCCGATTGAATTTACTGAAATGTCAAATATTTCACTATTTTTTCGTTCGTGTCATGGTTAATAATTAAATTAACAATTGTTGTACATGTAAAGTGTGTTTATAGTTTATAGATGAAACTCGCTCGGTAGATCGATTTAGAAAAAATGAAAGAGAAAAAAAAGTCGAAGAAATGACGTGTAATAACATAAAATTCCAACGTTATGCGAATCTTATGTTTTGTGACATTAGTTTAAAATAATTAAAAAAATTATACTCTAAGTAATAGTTAACTAATACCCATTATATTTTGAAGATATAAAAAATACATAAATATGAATTAATGATGGCATATAATTTTATCCGCCACAAAATGACCATCCCCATCTCTCAAAATTCCAATTCGACATTGGTACAATTTGAGAATAACTAAGCAAAAGAAATTCAAATTAATTAAATTAGTAAAATTTACATGAGCTGAGCTAACAGTCAATATCAATAAAATGTAAAAAAAACAAAACAAAACTTTAAATTAAATTAGTATGAACATATAACCAGTAAATTGTAATGTATTCTATGATTTCTTTTACATTTAGGCTAACTTTGAAAAAGAAAATTAATTGTCAATTACATACAATAAGGTACATAATTATAAGAGAATAATAAAATTATCATTGTAAATCAAATCTCAGTCGCTGTATGAACGCTTCAAAGCTTGTCTTACAGCAATATAAATAATTCTATATTATATGTATGTAAACTAATTACAATTACTTATAATCAATAATATATTTAAATGCAGAATATTATTACAAAATTGTCATGACCGATGAATGAATTAGCAATGGACATGGACGAGGAATAATAATCTGATGCTAATGTGATTTGTATTGACAGTAATATTATTCTACTCTTTGTATAATAATAATTACGGAGATGTATAAAAAAAGAGAAGAGGAAGAGGAGGTGGTAAATATTAAGGGTGTGGACCATAGAACTATAGACGTGTAAGGATTTTCGGATTAAAGACTAAAAAAAATGGTAGGGGAGCGATAAAGATGTAAAAAAGAAAAAGAAAAAAAGGATGAAGAGGCCAGACGAAGACATTTTTAAAAAAAGAAAAAATATTATTATTATTATGCTGTAGTTTGTACTATAATATGATTATTATATACAGGGACAGTCAAATGATTTGAACGGGTCCAAAAGGGGAGCAGGTAGAAAAAGGGGCTCATTGACGCTATCCAGGTCTCAAAAAAGTTTGTGTTTAATT
>JAQIVZ010001415.1:0-33402 GCA_034700945.1 Arrhopalites spinosus
ACGGACAAAAAGGTTGAAAAAGTGACCGCTGGAAATTTTAGCTATGGATTACACTTTATCGTCTGCAAGAGGTCTAACGTTAAACCCCAAAAAGAAACGTTTCTCAACTCTTTTCATTTTCCATATAAACGAGTCAAAAACTTTTGTCTCTTGTAAAGAACCGACAAAACTTTTTTTTATGATTATTTTATTCCCTTCAACATGAAAGGGGTCTGGTGCCAACACAAAAATAAATACAGGAAAGGGTCCAAGTTTAGAAAAAAAAGTCAAATTTTACTTTTAATATTAACCATTTTTATGATATGGTCAACTGCCCATTATAAAAATGTTTCTTGACAACAAAAAAAAAGAACTTGAACAAAAATTGTCAACTTGGGTTACTGCCAGCTTTACGTTGTAAGAAGAAAAAAAGAAGAAGAAATGAAAACATAATAATCCTTCCCCGTGTACCCAAATAGTGAAACATTTTTCAATAGTCTACATTCTTGCCATTTCTATATAAAAATTTTTTTACACCATGTCAAGCATGAGTAACTTCAAATCTTCTTGTGTAAGTCCTCTACATATCCGGTCAATAAACTAAGGACGAGTAGACTCAAAAAAAAGAGAGGAGACACAACTGGCTTTAATTAAATTTTTCCTTCTATAAAATAAAAAGAGAGAGAGAGATACCCACTGAGTAAAATTCCATGGGAGGAAAAATGTTTTTAGGAAGATGCCCAACTTGAGGTTAATCACCAATTATTCGTATCTACACACAAATGATATATTTTAGCATTTCCCCCTAAAGACACTAGACACTACACCTCTCTCACCACTATCATCACCCCAGAAAACGGAAGACTCATTAACTTTACAGTAAAAAAAAATTAACCACCAAGTCCATCCTGTGATATATTAGAGTTACATGGAGATACATAATAATTATTATTATAGACACAAAAAATATTTATGTTAGAATGAACTAGCGTCAATTTAAATTAATTCCCCCTATTTTTTATAGCTTCAAAAGAATTTATATGTAACTACAATTCAACATTGGAGAATGGAGAGAGAGAGAGAGAGAGAGAGAGATAAAGTAGTAGAAATTAGTAGTATTATTATTAAAGTTTTTTTTGCACAGAGAGAGAGAGTACCTCTATATATACAACATACACACAGAAGGATCAGAGCATCGACATCGACTTTTTTTTGTATTCGGAGTCGTCTACGCTTTACACTCCGTGATGAATTCTAGCAACGCTCAAGAATGCTCAAAATACTCAGCTAACCAGAGAGAGAGAGAGAGAGAGAGAGTTTCTTGACTTGTTCAAGGTACCTCTGTACACCTCTCTAGTCTTAAAAACCCCTTGTGTTATATATGCACGTGCTCAAATCTAGTCAAAAAAGCCAACGTTAAACCAATACGATGATGGTGTGTGTCTACAGGCAGTCTCTTATAACATGAAAGATTCCTATACTCATATCAGTACAGTTATAGCCACCACCTCGACGTTGATTGTTCACTTTATTCATCTCCCTCCGTTCCTCATTCCTCATCAATCCACAATCCACACACAGACCCAAAACAGCCCCTCCATTAAATTTAAAGACTTTTAACAAATCTCCCTATATATAATTTACCTTTTTTTATACAAATTATCATCCTAATTACAAACCAATCTCTTGTTAAACTATCAACTTAAAGGAATGTGCATTGACCTAAAACTTTGCATCTTTTTACATTTTTTTATGTGTACTACGTGTTATGTCCCTCTCAAAATGGAACACTTTTTTTTAAAAAAAAAATCATTATCTTTGAATGGCAAGTATGACATTTTTTATAGAAAATAAATTTCCACCATGACTCAAAAAAGTTTTGGGGTGAATCCCAGAGAGCCTAATTCTACCCCTCATTACAGATGAAAAAAAAGTATGAAAGAAGTGACCAGTTTTTTTTTCTTTGAGGTTTTAATACATTACATAAATACAGTTAGACCGCCACGAGCTCTTTTTTTCATCTTCTAATCCCAAGACGAGTTACTCTGTTCTGTACCGTCTTCCGTCTTTTCTAATCCTTTGACAAGACAACCATCTTCCTCTTTACCTTGTTCCCTGCTCTCTAGACGCTATCAAAAAATTTATTAAATGTCAAATACAATTGTCAAATTCTATCTAGAAAATAATGGCGGAGAAAAAAAACTATGGGCTCTAAATCGACATTGAATCTTTCTATGAAAAAAATGTAGTAAACTTTAACAATCTCACAGCATGTCTCGATGATGGTACTCTCGATAATTTATATTTTTTTGTAAAAACCACAATAATCCACTTGAATCTCATTCAATTTTTATCTTTGACAAATAAAATGTCCAGCTGTAAAACATTTTTGACAAAAAAAACTCTTTTTGTTATGTACTGCAACGTGAATATTCTTGGCATAGTATTCGACACCTTGTTCCAAATCGTTTAAATGTAATAGGACTCGTCAATGAACGAAATGAGAGTCTTGTGGTCTGGTGTAGATCACTCTGGATATTTGACTAACTCATGGCATCTATCTATAGACAAGACTCGCATGTCGAGTCAAAAAAATGTAAAAGAATGGGAAAGGAGGATGACCTCATCCAGCTCAAAATTTTGACTAGACTTTTTTTTGATTGACGATTTATCAGACAGCAATTTACTGTTAGCCTAGGCCTCTTTTCTTTCCTGTACAAAGTAACAAACCTCATCTCCCCACCATCCACGATCTGTTGAGATGCGAGACTAACATGAAGATGAGCGTCTCATTTCCCTTTGATCCTCTTCATTGTCATTATTCTAAGACATGGAAAATAATTCTACACCGTTTCAGCAAATAGAATTTCATGTAGACAGAGAGAGAGACAGGTCAAGTTAAAAAAAATGACGTCATTCTGCATCTCCATCCACCGCACCGGGATACATTCACAAATCCCCCCAAGGGCTTCTTTTTGATTAGACACAACATACAGAAATATTTACATGCCCAACAGTTGAATTTGCATGCAACAACAGGTTGACTATTCAGGGGAATATTTATAGACAAAAATATAATAATAAAGTGCTAATATTTTAAATCATTATTTGGTCAAGTCCATTAAATTTAACTATTTAACAAGATTTCTATTTAATATGAAACAAAAAAAGAAGAGAGAGAGAGGTGGGCTAGGACATTGGCCAAATATTGTTTGATAAACGGATGTACATGGTACTAATAATGACGACAGAGTCAAAAATAATCTTGATCGATTGGTACAAAATAATAATGGAGAGAAGAAAGTAGCCATGTCTATACAAAAAAAAATTTATAATAATCAGATCACATTCATAAGAAAGAATTTTATAGAGAGAGAGAGAGGCGGGTTGTGAAGAGGAGAATGAGTGATCACGCCTTCCCCTCTAGCCATTATTGTAGATCAGCAACAACAAGAGCAACAAAATCTTGTCCTGGCCCTACTTCCTTGAGACTACACTACATATCTGTAAATATACTCAAAAAATTCTTTTCATATTTTTTTTAGTCTACATCCCATCCTCCCTCTTGAATATTGGCAAATAAATAATAATCCCCATGTTTAATTCTCCCTATAAAAAAATTGCATGAGGAAGATTCTCAATTGGTGGTTCCTGTGCAAAAATTCCCTTGAAAATATTTCCCCACACCAAAAAAAATGATTGTGAGAGCAACTCCTTAAATATTTGTGGTGGGTATTATTTATGAGTTTGGCACCTGAGAAAAAAAGACTGTCCTTTGAACAATTACCTAGATACCCATCCCAGAGTGAAGAATGTATTGTAATGGAGTCAAAAGAAGGGACAGAACATTTTGTCTGGTTTGGTAAGGTAAAAAAAAGTCTCCTGCCGTTACTCTCATAAGTGTATGAGATCTTAAATCATGCTTTCACAAGAATAAAAAAAACATGCTCATCGTCCAGACAAGTTTGAGCCATTGTGGTCTCTACTATAGAGAGAGAGAGAGTCAATGAACAATGTGCAAGAGAATCACGGCAATCGCATTAGTCTACTATTCGCCATTTCTCAAGACAAAATAAGAGCCGCCTCTATTAAAAATCAAAGTTTTTGAACGGCCTCTCCGTTAAACTCCCTTTTGAAATGGTAAATGATGAGTATTATTAGCATAACATTTGAATTAGATGAGAAAGTATAATAATACGGATACTTTACATGGATACAGCTTCAACATTAGAGTGGCGTGTCACTATAAATTTACGGTCTTCTTTTACCAAAAAAACTGTTGAATGAGTGTATCTGTAATGGTACAGGGAGTCTTCAAAATGGATAATAGATTATCTCTATGGCCATTCAGTCTCGTTACGCTACATTTCAGCTTTACCTTTCTGTTTAATGTCTGTAATAATGAATCCCATTTTAAGGAATTCAAATCAACGCCTATCCATGGAAAGCGTATCTCTCTCTCTCTACACTACACTTTCCATGTTATCAACGATACAAATTAACCCCCCTCCCCCCTCCTCACATGTGTCATAATCCTCCACAAAATGTGCGTTATATCAACTTAAACTGATTGTCAATTGACTCTAAACAAGAATTTTTGTGTTCTATTCAACGACTCTCAACAGAATCTGTCATCCCAACTCAACTCTCAATTTTCTTGCGACGAGAGTTTCATTTCACCAACTTTTTATGCTCTATTTTATGTCCCTTTTTTTAAACCAAATTGTGGACTTCAAATGTGTTTACTGTTTAGTGTAGAATTACAGGAGAAATTCAACCCCAAAAACAAGGACATCCCACTAAATCCGGGTTAAGTTTAAATCTTCTTTTTTGAGGAAAAAAAATTGGCAATGAAAATAGAAAACATAACTAAATGGTTAATATCAAGTGAGATTTAGTTGACCTTAATTTAAAGGACTAAAAAAAATTTCTAATTTGATCCCATGTGATTTTATAAAAGATAGAAAAAAAAGCTTTGAGCACAATTCAGTGCAACAATTGATTTTATTGTGTTGCCATTTCCCTACCTCTCACAACAATTTTTTATTTGTTTAGATGATATATATAGACAGCCTGTGGAGTCCATTTGAAAAATGTTTCATGTGAAGGTTAGTGGTGAAAGTCATTCTTTACTTTTTCTTCGAAAATTCATGTATATGACTAATATATTCAAAAGAAACTTTAGAATAATAATGTCTTCAACTCATTTATCTTTTTTTTTCACTTTGTTCCACAATTTATTTTACACAGTTAAATGAATTATTTGTAAGAGAAAAACAATTAAAAAAATATCTTTTTTTTCATTGTCCTCAGATGACACCGATACAATTTAATTGGTAAAACAAATCTCCCTCTTTAAAGAAAAAAAACTAAACAAAATTGTTCTTGAAATTGAATTACACACACAAAAAAACAAATAAAATTATTTTGAGATTTTTTTTGAATGGAAATGAACTCGTTCTCTTTCTCTGTCATAAAATTTGAAAGGTTAGAAAATAACTCTTCGTGTGTTTCTGTTATTGTGATGATGCAGCCTATTCTGAAAATTGGACATGATTGAAATAATTAGAGTTAGAGTTGTTATTTTTTGTGACGACAAGATTGAGTGGAGGGGTATAATTTGGAATGATATTCTATAATCGACGTCAACTATCTTATTATCATGTTAATGACTTGACTTATTAGTACAAAATGACTCATGCATTTTACCAGGTGAGCTTCTCAAGAATCAAGAACGTATTTCCGTCCATTTTACATATATTTGTATATTCACTATAATATACAGAGAGTCAATTTAAAATGAGCATTCATGTCAAACAAAATAATATTACTCATCAAAACTACAGGTGAAGCTCCTGATGATGAAACAAATTAAATATTCTCTACATTTTACGAGTCTTTCTTGACATAATTTTACACAACAAAAAAAATTAATTAAATTCTAAATCATCTTGTTATAAATAAAATTCCCTCGAGTCTTTCAAAAACTCAAACACTGAAATAAATTCCGTCACCTTAAAAATTTGCTGAACATGAACATGACTTTGAAGAAGAAGAAAAAAAATTAAGTAGAATATTATGAATGTAAATGGTCAAAAAGTAGGGAGCAGTACAACTCTTTAGCTCCAAGTGTTTCATAATAAATGTTTTTAAAAAAAATTAATACAAGCACTACGACGTAAGATTGAGAGAGAGGGATAACGTCATAGTGAGACTACAAGTATTAAAAACTTCACTTAAAAGACTTGAGGTAAACATTAAAGAGAGAGAAAAAGCATGTAAGTAAGTAGAAGAGGGGGGATTATTGTACTGACATCATATGTCTACTATATCATTATTATAGTTGTACTTGTGTAGGCCAACTCTATATGTATCTGTACAAGAGAGAGAGAGAGGCAGGTATTATGTGTAGGACCATGGGGAGAACTTTACTATGAAATGTACCAAAGATTGAAATGTTTTTCTCCCTTACATCTCTTCCACTTGTTGTAATCACTTGTGTGTTAAATTTTCTGCACGTCTTGTGTACAAAGAAATACACAAGAAGATTTTCATATGCTCACTTTTTTTTGAATGGTACATACATTCCTATATCCCCCTATACTTTTCTTCATGGATGGAGAGAGAGAGAGAAGTTCCATGGTTTATGCATTACGTCAGACAGAGAGAGAGAGAGAGAGAGAAGAATCAAGTCCAAGAATGTGTACACTCAAGTCAGGTTTTTTTTGCATATCGCAAACCTACCCATGGATATGGGTATAGGGACTAGACTGACCAGGCTATGGACCGACTGTACATGGACCGGCTACTTATAAAGTGCAAAAACTTCTATATAACTCTCTCTCTCTCAATTTTCTAGATGTATAAATGAGTCGTTTCACGTTTTTACTCACACACAAAGTTCAACGAATCCTATTGTCATTGATTTCAAATCCGCCATTCCTCCTCTCTCTCTCTCTCTCTCCAACTATTTTAAATTACTCATTTCGATACACTGGTCAACTCCAACTCCAGAACCACATAGAAAAAATAAAATTCAATTTTTTTTACAAATAATATTTAACAAACAGTTTAAAAATATAAAAGTTGACTTGAATCCGTCAATTTTTTTCAAATGAGTAAAACTCAAAAAGGAGGACAAAAATAAAAGGCCGGAAAGCGTACTCGTGGAATATGAATACATATATAGAGTAAAATAATATACATATGTATAAATAATGAGCCAATTATTGGTTCATTATTATTGCTACTATTAAAAATCAAGGATGCAGAGTTGGATACTCCTCAGGTAGAGAGGAGAGCCTTTGAAAAATATTTTACTACAGATATGAGTGAGCTCTAGCTCTACCAACTAGTGCACGAATATGTGAGGAGGGAGAGATAGTGTGAAACCAGTATTAGTCTATGTACATACGGGGAAGAAGTGTCTTCCTCCTGAACAATAGTAATAGACAATCATGGGATACGATTATTTGAATGGGACAACATAAAGAATTTACTCAAGGAATCCTACACCTTACTATGACTCTCGTCTATTCTTTTCATAACATTTCTTCTACAATACCTCCCAACATTTCCGCTTACTCCAATACATCAAAACCCCCTCCCTTCTGCCCTTCCCCTCCCTCATTTTAAATTATCATCACTATTCTAACCCACTATTTTACATTCTTGGACAAAATAAAAACTCAAAATTCCCATTTTAAAAATATTTCAGATACCAAAACTATTTTTTTTAAAAGTCTAATTATGACCTTGCCTTACATAATTCTCTCTCTTTTTAAAAAGCTTAAAGTGTAAGTATGCCAAATTTAATATGTCCATTAAATTTAAAAACCCTTTGACAAAAAAATGTAATCTAATTTAATTACGTTAGTATTGAAAAAATTAATACATTGGAATTTGGAGGGTTAAAATGTGGTTTGATTTGAAAAAAACAAATAATAAAAACCGCCGGAATGGGCTTGTACCCGGCATTCCCATTATTTTTACACGTGCCCACAAGAGAGGAACATAAAAAAATGGAAAATGTTCTCATTTAAGTGAAACGATAAAAAAAATAAAATTTTAACAGTTAACTTTATTCTCCATTCGACGACAATGAGTCGTTGACTGTCATAAGAAAGAGAACAATCGTATAAAATGGACGACAATATCATGATATTTATACAGAGATTATTATTTTACACAAAAAAAACAACCTCTTACACTACAAAAAAAAAACTTTGAAGAGTGTCGTGTGAAACTGTTTAGAGAGTAAGAGATAATATTTTATTATAATTTTTGCATACTAATCTTGTTTATTTTTTTCAAAATTTATTCCCTCCCCCGTTACATCATCCTCCTTTTCCCTTCTACCTTCATCATGATTTAAACTTCAAGACGAGTTGAGATGAGAAGACAAATTGGGACAAAAACGTGAGATAATTTACACAGACCAACAAGATGTGAATCATTTTTCTTTTTCCCTATCTTCCTATCATTTCCCCCCTCTCTCTCAGATTAAAAAAAAGACAGAAGGAGGGGAATAGAAATTTTTAGAGATTCTGATTCTGGTCTGATTCTCATACACCAAGTCATCCTCATATAAAATCGATTGTGGCTATATAATATACAGATTACTACAGTTAACCTACCGCTCGAGTACTTTTCATAGCCAAGTCCCTCACAAAATTCAATTTTTAAATGTTAAATATATTTTATCATCATCAAAAAAAATAACATTTTTTTAAAGCCAAACCCACAAATAATTCTCCATTTTTAATTGTTACCTCTTTGAACAATAAATCGTGCAAAGTTCTCTTTACTTGAATTAAAAAGTTTAAAGACAACAAAGTCCTAGATTTCTTCCTACTCTTTTACAAACATTTTTTAAAGAGTCACCAGATGCATTGAGGAGGAGAATCAACACAAAAATCATGTCATGATTCCAACGGCTACTACCACAGTTTCTCTGTTTTTCTTCTCTTGTTGTATGGATCTGTACAACAAGAGGAGAATGACTAGACAAAAAATGTCTTCCTTTTCTTCGTTAAGGATTAATATGAGAAAAATAACACCAACTTGTATACTAAATTCACAAACAGAGAGAGAGAGAGATGCCGACAAGGAATGACGAAGGGGGTTGACAGAATATCGAATCTTTCTATGTAAAATCACGCTCAAGCATGACGATGACACAAGAAGTAGAAGGAGGGGGGGGGGGACTGTAAATACGGTTTATTATTTTACTTGACATGAAATAAATTAAAAACCATCTTTTTATTCAACTCCCCTCAACCAACTCGACTACAGTCTATTCATGTATTAATTTATAATTTTACTAGGGACAAACATTGTCATGATGAATCATTTAAACTCAAATCCAATTCCAAATTACTAATTACTTTAACTATAATTTTTTTTACTACTACAAATTCTATCAAGATAAAAATCTTTAGTTTGACAATGAAAACTTAATCAGCGTCTCACAAAAAAAATGTTGAGATATCGATACGAAATCGCAATCATTTTTATACAAAGTCATTCCATGAAAATATTTTTATGGAGTGAGAACTTGTACTCCATTTATGCAAATAATTTGGAGAGAGAGTCAAGAGAATTTGATTTATCTGTGTACAAGTGAGAGAGAGTGAGGGAGGCATAAAATTTGGAGTAAAATGGCAGGAAATTCGTAGAATGAATTTCATAGAATAAGAAAACCGTTTTCATCTTTATGGTCCGCCTCAACGAGCCCATGTAAGACAGAGAGAGAGAGAGAGAGAGAGAGAGAGACATAAAAAAATGTAGAAAAAAGAAGAAATTTCACAGAGAGAAAGAACAGCTAGAAATAAGTCATGAACCTATCAACAGTCCTCCTTTTTTTATTCTTTTTTTCTATCTGAGAGCAAAGTCAAGGAATCCATTGAGTCGAAACGCATGTAAAAAAGGGAGTAAAACAACGCATTTTTCGACACATTCATAGTCACTTCAAACCCCCCATGAAAAAGAGGACGGACATGAGACCGAAAGATTTTTTGGAAAAAAAAAGTTAATCTGAAGATGCTGACTGAGAGGAAACAATTTTGTTATAAAATGGAGCGTCCTTTTGTGACCAGTTTTTTTTCTTAATGTGGTTTGTAAATTATAATTGAATTTGAAAAAGAATCAACATTAAAATCATGTTTAAACTTTTGTCAAGAAAATAGAAAAGAATTTCATACATCCTCTAGAAATTTTTTTTCTAAACTTTTCCAAGAAATGTGTCATATGGAGGGACTGGTAAAGTGATGGAGGAATGAGGGGCAAAAAAATATTTTTGTTCCCCCCCCCCCATCATTCCTCTTCATCTTCATCTGAATCAAATGAAGCGGATTAAAATAGACACACATGAAGTAAAAAGACTTGTTGCGTTTTTGCTCCATTTTTTTATCCATTTTCTCCGAGTCAACGCTCCGATTTGAATTTCTATTCCAAACCCCTCTCCATTTTTCTCAAAAAATTCCAAAAAAGAGAGTCAAAACATATTTTATGCGTTTATGCGTAGTAGAAAAAGTTTACAAGACATTTTTTGCCACAACAAAAATTTCTTGTCACGTGCTTGTCTAAATTTCCAAAATTAGTTTCAAAATATTTTAAACTCTGTACAATTAGACTTTGTACAAAAGTGATGCAAAAACAAGATTAATTTGTGAAATATTTCTCTCAATTTTGCAAAAATTTTTGCTTCTGTGAGACTTGAGAAAAAAAACAGAATTGATTTCACAATCCTTTTCAAAATGAACTAAAAACCATTTTAGTCAGTGGTTTAAGTTTATTTACAGAATTTTAAACAAAAAAAAGAGGGAAGGATGAACATATATGAATTCAATAAGGGGCTTTGAATGGAATGACAGTGACTGAGTACTTTGACTTTGTGAAATATGTCCACAAACATCTCAATATCCTCCAACTAAAATATGTTCTACCAACCACCTCTCAACTCTTAAAAATTGAGTCATAGTCGTACCCAAGCACAAATCTGTAAACGGAAGTTGGAGATAAATGTCCATATTTTCTCGAGACAAAATCAACCAGTAGTGCCAGTGCCAACAAGTTGCACACAGAGAGAGAGCAAGTCTCTCAAAAGAAAAGCACAAGAAAACTAAGATGGTATAAAAAGCATTCATCTGTATCTATAATTTTAATACACACAAAAAAAAATCCCCGGGATTTCTAAACAACTGGAGTTATATAAAAATATCGATGTAAAATATTTTCCCATTTGTGAAAATTGTTTCCTCCAATATTTCCCATACAAACAATCACAAGGGCCTTGGAACTGTTGCATTTTTTTTGTAACAAATACACATAACATGGCAAAACCGCCATTGTGACGAGGATTGCGATGGTGAAAAAAAATGCGAAAAAAGAGCAGGACGAAATTATGCAATGTCATTAGCTCGTACACACGTACAGAGAGAGAGAGAGCATAAAAAAGGATTGTACGTAATGATATAATCATTTATATACTTTTAAACAAACTCTTTAGTAAAAGCTCATCCAGAGGAATGCACAAGAGTCTGTGCTGTGTGTGTATATATGCAATGTCACAGCGTCTACCAATAGGAAAGGACGGAAGACACGGAAGCTGTCCCCTCCTCCTCTTCTGGTTATACAAAAAAACCAAGATTGTGATATTATAGTGTTGTTGTTTCTTCTCCTGTCTTTCACCACCAACTGCAAGAGCTTCCTCACATTTGTGAATGTAAAGTCACAAGGATTTGACTCGACACAAAAAAAAATACGAAGAGTAGCTAAAGAGTATTTTAATAATACACAGATCAAGTTAAAATGTTGTGCAGATATTGTTAACTATGTATGAGGATATGCCAGTCTCTCTGCCAGTCATCCTTGTCGTTGTGTGTGTGTGTGTCGTTATCTCTTTGAAAATGTCAGTTTACGTTTGTGCAAAGAGAAGATACACATTATTTTTTGAGGACTCTCTCTCTCTCTATTATATCACTGAAATTGTGTACATGAAGGCACTTTTAGACTATTTAAATGTACAATGATCCGCTATAGATATACATACCCACTATAAAATCTTTTATGTATCATACGCAGCAATGCAAGTCGACTCTCTTGGTATACTTCCGTCCGCATGGAGTGTATCGTTCAAGATTTTTTTTTGATTCTTTCTTTTTTTTCATCGTCTTTTTTTTGAATTGGACTGCAAGTGTTTCATGGTGTAAGAAACAAGGACATGGTTGAGCGTACACATAGAAAACTCTGAGGATGAGTGTGTGTCTATAGTTTGGCTGTATGGAGAGAGGCAAAACTATTTAAAACAACGGATTATTGCTGTCTCGAGTAGAATCTCAGTGGATTACCCCGACCCGCCATCCCATCCCAATTCCTCCTCTTCCTCCACTTGTACTATACCGGTTAAATATATAAAGACTTGTTTTTTTTGCACAGCCAAATCGATTCAATCTATTCCATATGCTAAAAACTAAGAGAGGAATACAACCACAGAGAAATTCTTTTTTAAACTACACATTTCAATAACTTCCCAACCCCTGTCGTAGTAATTTCCCTACAGATATACTCTTCTCCTTCTTATAGAGAAATGTTGTGGGGACAAAAAAAAGTACCATGTAGGATGTAGACAACATTACGGAAGTAAAAAAGTCATTGGGTTGGACCTCTCTCTCTTTTTTTTGTGTGTATCTCTCCCTCTCTCTCTTTTTTGTGTGTATCTCTCCCTCTCTCTCTCTCTCTCGATTGAATGACAGGAATTTGTTATGTGCTCACACTACACTTGTTCAACTCCTCCAAATACTCCAGTCCAATTACCAATCCCCGAGTCTAACATGATGACCTCAGTTGACATCAAGTTCCTCAATATTTACAGTTTTCTTTTTTTAAATATTTCCCCTCTATCCATCAATATTTATCCTATTCCAAAATGTTTCCCCTAATTATTTTTGACACTAATTTTTTGAGGAAGGATAATATGTCAAAAATATCATCCATTCATGGAATTGAACTTAAAAAGTATGGAAAATATTATTTGGAAAAATAGAGATTATCAGTATTTTATCCTTATTAGCATTCAAATTTAATATTTGTAGACTAGACAAATGTTGAAAGAGTTCATACAAAAAAAAACTGCACCGGCATGATATGAATGAGAATGTGTTTTAATACTTTTTTTTAAAAAAAATGCCTCGTTCAATTTGAACCGACTCTGAAATATGTATTTTCATAATAATAATTTTTCGATTATGATCAGGGCAGGAAAGTAATGAATTTTAATGGCTCTATCTGAGTTATCCTCATGCATATAAATATGAAGATAGAGCCAAGTTTAACACATGTATGAAAAATTGTCTTGTATTTTTTGAAAAAATAAAATAAAAACATGACCTGGTACAAAAAAGAGTCTTGTGGGTTTGAAGAGAGGATATCAAGAGAAAATGAATGGGAATGCCATGTATGTACAATGTTAGAAAGATCTGAACCAATTAAAATAGACACCGTAAAGCTGTCGGAAGTTGGTAAGATGGTGTAGAAAAGAGTTTATCTTTTTCACAGTATTTTATCACACAAGACCCTCATCACGGCGATTCACAAGCAATACAGATTTAGATAGAAGAGGAAAACTTTGTGAAGCTCAAAAAAGTTTGTTCCTCCTCCTCACTCTTCCTTCTCCTCTTGTACCCTCACTAAAATAAGACTAGCCGCTCTCTTGAGTGTTGGAGCGAGAGAGAGAGAGAATCTTATCGCATGCTTGGGCTTTCTTGAAATCAAAGAATAAGTCATAATTTCTACTTGGGATACATATTTTTTATATTAAAACAAAAAAAACTGTCCATTTCCTTCCCCCCTCGTTCTATTCTCTACATTTCTCTATCTCTTTCATTCATGAGATGTTTAGCATGGAACATAATACTCTTTATCTCTCATCTTTTGACTTTTAATTCCCCCATGAAATAATGATGACTGATAATTTATCCAAAACATTTGAGAGAGACGGCACAATATTTTATAACGGCACACACACAAATATATAAAATACATACAAAAAGCTCACCTTTTAGAACAGAGACTCATGAAAGAAGTGTAGGATAGCGCCAGATACAAGGGAATAGAATGGATGGTCTTGTTTCAAAAAGAAAAATATTCTGATTTTCTTGTGAGAGAGAACAGAGACTTGACTTTTTTTCCCCTTGTGTTATATTATTAAAACACGACCAGACTCTCAGACGACTCCCGGCTGGCTTGTGGGCTACCCAGACTGGTTTCGAAAGCGCGGGTAGTAGTTTTTTTTCTAATGATGTGTTAAATAATGGCAATGAAGCTAACAGAGAGTCCCTTTTTGAACACAGTTCCTCTCTCTCTCTCTCTCTCAACACAATCAACGAAACAAAAACTCACAATGATGAGGACGACACGCAAAAGAAAATAGTTCACCAGACGTGTATGTATTTTTAATCCAGTTGAAATATCCTACTAGATCCCAATTTCTCTCCTCTTATTTCTCCCCTTTCACTTTGAATTGTGAAAATCTTGTTCTTTTTTTCTGTAGACCTTGTTATGTCTCACTTTTGGAAATATTTCTTGTTGAAAATAAAAAAAAGGACCGTCTTCAATCTCTACATTGCTGTCGTCCTTTTTTATTTCTCTCTCGTGTACTTGTACTTGACAAGGAAAGAGTATTTTGATTACTTTTGTCTTGTTCCTTTTTTTCTTGCCAACTGAGAGAAATCACAGTCAATAAAGTCAATCAAATGTCTCCGTCGTTTTTGCCTGTAGACACACAAGAAAAAAAAATCCATATAGATCTATAGAGTATGCTCATTACTTATTCCAAAATTATAGAGAAAAAGGTGTCTTTTTCTCTCTCTTCCATGTTAGACTTTGTGTGAGCCCATATAGATTGTAGGGTCAAACTACGGAAAGACCTTGAATCAATATTATCATACAATTAGATTCAATTTCTAATTCAGTTCAATGAACCAATCCCCTGACACATCGGGAAATGAGCACGACTGTCTCAAAAAACACACACACAAACTGTCAATTTATTATATCCCAATTTTTTTTATGTATGAAAACCATTTATTGTCTTTCCATCTCAAAAAAATATATTCTCAAAATCAATTCAATAAATTCTACACTCGAAAAGAATTCATTGGAAAGCACGGAATTCTTCCATGATTGAATGGAGAAAGGAAATACAAAAAAAAACAAAAGGAAGATTTTGGGATTTTGAACAAAAACTGTGATTACAATAACTCATTGTCTCCAAGTGTGAGACTCTTCTTACTTAAATAATATTTAATAAATATTGATTATCCTCATCCTCTCTCTTATTTTTTTGTATTAAATTGAACAATTCTTATTCCTATTATACAATACTACAAGACTCTTAGAATAAAACGTTTTTCATTTGTACTCAATTCATTGCAATCTGTATAATGATGATGCACTTGGTATCATCTCCATTGAGTAGTAAAAAAAAAGAAATATTAATTCTCTTCTGGAGAATCATTATCATTCATAATATTTCCATGTTGGCCATTTGTTAATACAACTTTTTTTTATACATACATGGAGGACAGAACGTTTGCAAATGACGAGTCCTAATATTATTGGATGCATGTGCAATCTATAGAAAGTTATTCTGTGGCTCCTCTCCATGTATTAAATCGAACATAGTTTTTTTTGAGACTGAGAGGTCCAATATGAATGATTTTTTTATTGTCTGAACATATACCTCGTGAATAATGGATAAGACAGGTAGAGAGCGAGACTGGAGAGAAAAACAGAAGGAGAAGCACGTTAATATTATACAATAGACACTTTGTTGTATACCCGTTAAATTGACATGAAAGGATATTATAAAAAAAAGAGAAATATATTATTTATTTTATTATTGGACTTGTCTTGACTTGAATGCTCTTTCATCAAAATCCAGAGACACTCTTCTACTCATAAAGTGTATAAACTGTAGTCTAGTAAATTTACTACAATATTCATGCTATTTAGCTACAACCAAAAATGATTCCATTAATGTCTCTCTTTTCATTTACATTTTCTAACACACGTTAAACACGTCTACACGTCAAACTCAAAACCAAGACAAAAAAAGACAACAACTGAACAGAATTTGATGAGTGCCTGAATAACCTTCCCTTTTCTCTCTTCCTTCTTTAGAAACTTACAACGAATTACTTTAGCTGTCACATCATCATCATATGTCAAAGGAACAAGTCATGGTCATGACCCCCAACTCATACAGGTCACTCTCAATGCGTAATCTAGTATCAAGTATGAAGAAAACCATTTAACTTTTTTTTTCTCCCGTAATTCTACTCCACCGGTAAAAATCTCTCTTGACATTTAATTGAGGATTGAATTTTCTAGGAAATATTAATAATCATTTCATTTTTTGTGTTATCACAAAAAAACAAATGATAATAAAATATAAATATTTTCCATGTTCTGAAATTCAGTTGCAAAATGAGAAAGATAAGGGAAGGACATTACCAGTGAAATAAATGTTAGAGGAATGAGTTTTAATGTGTTTTGATAATTAGGAAATTCCAAAGAAAGTAGCTCAAAAATAAATAATTTTGTAGTTGTATGCTATTACTGGGAATTGAATGAAATGACATTTAACAGATACACACACACACACACACAACCCTCAGCATCTGTTTTTATCGCATGTTAGACAGCGGGAGTAGTTCCACATAGACTTGTGGGTATAAATTGCAGTGACAAACTTTGAAATTACGATCCTCTAATCAAAAATGATGCTAACTATTACTCTACTAAACTATTGAAAACTAATCCTGTACAAAAATTTCCGTGGCTAGAGTAAGTTAGCTATATTATAAATACATTGGCGACACATAACCTAGAGCGGTTACAATTACTGTTTATATTTTGAAGGACACATTTAAACGTAACAATGCCCCAAGTACGTCAGTTGTAAAGTAAATTTTATAAAAATTTGAACAAGAGAATAAATACTCGACAAATTTTTTATAAAGTCATATAAAATGTAGCTCAACTATGCTTCTAAATAGGACTGAGGTATTAAGAGAAGAAAAAATTAGTCTTTATGGGATTAATCTGGTTCTAAAAAGTATGTACGAGCTATGACGGTAGTTGGATAATTGTAATAGTGTTATGGCATAAATTGCACAACTTGTAAAAAAAGGGATATAAATTTCTAATATTATATCATTTAGTTTTACAATTTTTATAGTTTTTTATATACCCCCATATATAAATAATAAAGGAGAGAAAGATTATTTACACGAAATACTTTTAGCTTGATGTATTTACACAAAAAAATAAAATAAAATTTGGTTGCACTTTATCCTGTTGAGAATATAATAATAAATAATATATCAGTTGATTAAATAGAAAAATATAATAATAATTTTTGTACTTTTGAAATTCAACACTGGATTTGGATTTGAGGGATAAAATACACACACACACGAGTTTCACATTTTCCAATGTGTACACAATTGTGTACATAATTGTACTTTTAAAAGAAATTTATTAGATATTGTGCATTGTACTAGCCTTCATTTTCTACTATTATCACTTCTAGTTGTCATTCTCCGGCTTTTCCAACCCTGTCAATTGCTAATTTTCTATTATAACCGTCATAATATTCTCTACCCTCCATGTACATACTTAATCTAATATTATATAATGTTCCCCACTAATGACGTAGGCTCTAGGTAATTTCTTGTAATCCCATTACGATTAAAAATTTACAAATAACTAGTTACTACGGAACACTATTTAAATGTAGTCCATATTGAAATGGAAAAGTCCTACAACAATTCTATTTAAATAATCATTCAATGTACAAGATAATATGAGACAAAAAAACAAGCAGATTGATCATCTAAAATCAAATAATAATTGTTTGACACAATAAATACTTTTTTTTCAAAAGTTAGTTAATGTACTACTGAACTATATTTGATAGTCATACAAAAAAAAAGAATTGATTAATTAAATTTAAAGATTGTGACCAAGAGCAAAAGGGTCACAGTTATAAGCGCAAATAGTGCAAGTCAATAAAAAATAATCGAGAAAAAAATGTAATGTATCTCCTACCTTCTAAAGACTGTCATTAACCAGAATCATGCATTACAA
Source organism: Arrhopalites spinosus (assembly GCA_034700945.1). Taxonomy (NCBI): domain Eukaryota; kingdom Metazoa; phylum Arthropoda; class Collembola; order Symphypleona; family Arrhopalitidae; genus Arrhopalites; species Arrhopalites spinosus. The sequence goes on from JAQIVZ010001415.1 coordinate 18,133, forward strand.
TTCTGCCTGTATGAAAAAGTTTGATTTTTTCACAAAAATATTAAAATTAAAATTAAAGGGGCTTTACGGATGAAAACTCGTGTTGTTTGTGATGAAAAATATAGACTTACATGGTTATTTGGAATTGAAATTTAATGTGTGTTGCACAGTAGATTATTATGCTGCATCAATTCCTTGATGATAGGAATAAATAGTCATGATAAATTTATTTTTGATTATCACACTTGACTCTGACTAAAATATGTGGACAAAAAATAGTTTTGTATCTTTCCTAGACTATACGTAATACTTGTATATTATTTAGTTACTTCCAGAGATCAACTGTATCTTGTTTTTTGCAAGCTTTGCATACATATACATTTAAATTATCTACTAGATTCCAGACTTATAAAATGATAACAAGGACTAATAAATTTAAAACGCCACCATCCCTATGCCGTGTGTGTGTGTGTGTCTATCATATAAAAACATTTTACAAATAAAAAAAGAAGTAGTATTTGGCATTGTATATATATATATTATTTATATGTAGTGAAGAGACCCACCTGGAGTGTTGTTCACTGTGTACATTACATTATTCATAATATTTTAGTCCCACAATATTTTTTTTGATATATTTGTGACACAATATGGTAATTCATATTTTATTTAGTTTGTATGAAGGAGTACTTATTTGATAAAATAGTGGTTCTCATTGTAATAATTTGTACACATTGACATTATGTAGAAAAAAAGATAGTCTATATCTAAATATGTGACTGACTACGTGTACAATATGTGCATCATGTCCTCTTAGGAGAAAAATTTATGTAGGGTACTAGAGCATGGAATGAAAGACTAATTCAATAAAATTTTATTAAATGGAGTATAGAGGATTCTAAAACATATTTTTTTCCCCGACAAGGTCACTTGTGCTTCGGTCGATTCAAATTCAACAACAGGCCATACTCTCATACAGTGTCAAATAGTCATCCACTCATTCTACACACAGCAGTACACACATACACACAAACATGCAAATTTTTCTATCTCTCTCTCTACGATTATGAATTAGGAATCGTGATGATGATTTGAGATAGTACAATGTCATAATATTATATTAATATTATAAATGCGTGCGAGGATTTTACAATTTACAATATATTTGTACTATTCTTTTTAATAAAATATCCTCGTCATCCATTCAATTGCCACCACCATCGTTGACTAAGGATAAATACAACATATTAAAATGTAGTTAAAGCTAAGGCTATAGTAGTGGCAGAGTCTCAAGGAGTCTATATCTCCACAAAAAAGAGAGAGAGAGAGATAAGCTCATCCTCATCTGCTAGAGAGATGTATGTAGCAAAATAGTTAAATGGTCATGGCAAATGCATGGAAATGGTAATTTCTTTAACTGGGGATTAGGGGGAAGAGTGATACGTTGCTGATGATGATGATTGCTGGAGGGTGCAGGATAACTTGTACGTATCTCATTTCAGAGGAATAACTTCTACGTGGCATTCAAACCGCAATGGTATAAAACTAAGAGAGAGAGAGAGAAGCTGGCTGTGTATACACAATAAAAAATATATAGAATATTTAACATGTACAATATACACGTTGCTAACATTGTCAAGATTAGTACAACTAAAAAGAACGTCAATCGTTTTTACTCTTTTTCTGTTTCTAATATGAATATAATATAAGCTATACACTCTTAATCGTGTTTGGTGTTCTATATATGCGGTTTTCGCACGGTTTTAAAAAAAACCAGGTAGCTTCTTATTACAATAATCCTCTCTAGTGGTGTCAGTCAGTTTGATCAGTAAATACATTTTAAAATTTCATGGAACTAAGACCTTCACATCCTATTAGAATAAAAAATGAAAATTGTAATACTCTTTTAAAATTCAACATAAAATGCATTCTACATGATGCTTGTTTAGCCAAAAACCTAGCACAGTCTTCTCAAAAGTATTGAAACATAATAATTAAGTGTAAAAATCATTGCATTATTATATTCTAGTGAATTTATTGTTTGTTTTTACCTGCTAACGCCGCCTCCTCCTCTCAAAAGAGTGTTCAAGTATTATGCATTAACTAAACTTGAACAGTTTGCTTTGTATAGCAAACTGTTTCAAAGTCCAAAGTAGAGTGTTGAAAAATTCTTATCACTTGGCTTAATTAATAATTACTTTGCGTTTACATACTCTCATACATATTTACATGTATCATATTGTATGTATGTATAGTTAGGAGTAACTCTACAAGAAGTTCTAAGTTGATTACTGCGAAGCACAGCAAAAGATTTCAATGAAGAATGAAGACTCGACGAGTTTAAAGGATGAATGTAAGTTAAATTGTGTATGAGTTGTATCCATTATCTTATTTATTATTTTTTTCTAGACTTTGTTCTACAAGTCAGCTATAAATCATTAGCAATTGATAAAATATCATGGCAAATATATAATATTCTCAGATCGAACCAATGAAGGAGGAGGAGGAAATGACCAAACTTTCTTTTTTAACAAAATTAGTCGAGTGCTACAGAATAATATACCGGGTTTGTTAATCATGGGCTTTAACTTTGATTTGATTTGTTGCTATCTAAACTCATTTGAAATGCATTAGTGGAAGGTAATGAAATATGTATATTATTTTGTAATACATTTTAATTTGACTTTTGGTTTTTATAAAATAATCAAACTGAGTCGAAATCCTTGCGTGTCAAATGAATCCCTTTTAACATGATCAAATTTACTGTTTAATTTGCTTCTTCTCTCGCGTGTTTTTTGTGACTAGGAAAAAAATTTCAAGTTTTATTACCAAAATGATATTCAACAAGTTAGCTGATGGTGCCCTTTTCTAACAGTTTTTATACATTTTATTACAAAAAAAATAATGTCTATATGTATATCATGTCAACTAAAATTGGAATAAAAATGTTGTTGTCGGCATTTAGAAAATGACAAAGAAAGGAAAGATTGTATTTGAAAAAAAATGGTTCTGTAAATTTAATCATCTTTTCTTTTAAAATGTCAAATGTACTATTGTTCCTACCAGTATCATTGTTAACAAAAAAAAAAGAAAGTGACATTATATTTATGTATATCTTGTGTAAAGTATTCGAGATGGAACAACAAGTTGTCATTTGCCGGCTTTCAAAATTTTATTTTTAATCTAGAAATCATTAAACGACAGATATGGCATCGTGACAGTACATGGTCGATGTCATTCTCTATTTTTTTATTAAAATGCCGAGAAATTTATACAAAGTTTTAAATAATACTGTTTTTCTTAACAGGCTACATCGGACTCGAAAAAGAATAAATTTAATGGAATTCAAGACCAAAATGAAAGAAAAAAATGATGTTTTTTGAAGACAGTATTAAACCAGGAATATTACGAGAATAACAAAATTTGAATAATAATGATTTACCTCGAGTACGAAATGTCATCACGTTGAGAAATGTGTGTGAATCTGTCACTTTTATTTAATTTTGTAGTTGTAGTTAAGTAATTCACAAAAAAAAACTTTATCTGTTATTGAGAAGTAAGTGAAGCTGTTATGATTTTGGACTCTATATAAAATTTTTTAGTTGAACAGTTTTGTTTCAAAGGACACGATAACACATTAACCAAGCACCGAATATAATATATATTAGTTGAAATTTATTTACTATTAAATATTCATTTAAACTTTACGATGGCCAAGCGTTGGTTGTGATGATACAGATGAACAATGAACAATAAAAAATTGCTCTGTGCCACTTTTTTTCTACAACTGTGTGTATAATAATATAAAGAAATAAATAAAGAGTCTATAATGAATTACACTGTACAATTCAAACAGATTTCTTTTAAAGACAGTAATATTTTTTTTTTCTTGTCAATTATTATTATCTCTTTTTTCTTAAAGTTTAATATCTTAGCTTGATTTTTCGAAAAGTTTGACAATTTCTATTGCAAGTTTTTGAGACTGACAAAACAATCACAATTTTTTTTTGCACCACGAGATTTTTGACAAAAATGGAGTCAACAATCACCAAAATGATGGGTTTTTTTGTTTTGATAATGTATCAATTCACTTGAGTAATATTACTCAAAACTGGACGAGATGAATTGTGGAAAGATAACCAAAAAGCACTTTTTTTGTAAAATGAGAAATACCGGCTACAAAAATTATAACGGCAGACGCAAGAACGCCAACCTTCTACCTCGGCAACCAAGAAGTCACTGACGAGCTTTAGCCATACAGACCTGAATGGAGAGAGCCCCCCCCCCTCAATTCCCATTGGGAACTCTCATCCTTTTTAGTTTAACTATATTCCCATCATTTACAATTTACACCTACCTTTACATCTGCCTTTACATCAAGTACCCCATTCTAAGTACCCTCTCTATTTACACCTCAACTCAAACTTCAAGTACCCCCATTCTAAAATAGACAACATTATTAAAAACTCATTTGTAGTCCATGTCACAACATTGAGGGCACTCTAGGTGAAGGGTCTTTGTTGACCGGGTCAATTACAAGAGCCTTGTCATGAAAATAATTAATGAAAAAGACACTCGCCTTACAAATTACAATTAGAAAATGTACAAGATGTTATAAATAATACTAGCATGCATAAACTTGAAGGGAGATCAAGTAATTTAACATCGTTTGAAATTTTTTAGCTCATATAAAATTAATGGGACTTTCTCACAAGTTTATGAGAGTTTATTCTCGTAGCCTTCAAGTTTTAATAGTACAAAACTAATATATATATATATATATATATATATATATATATGTAATATGATTGATATTGTTCATTTCTAGTGTCATTCACAGCGGAATTTTTTTCCTTTGAAACAATGTTATTATACCCAAGTCAATTGTTCCAATTCATTGCTCGTTCCTAATCCTTTTTCAGATACTTTATTGTACACTAATTACTACTACGATAATCCATCTAATTATCATTTGTGTTAGATAATAAATTATTAGTACCATTATATACATTTCTAGGACTCACTATGTACAGTGTAAGTAACTCAAAATTATTATTTCAACAGTGAATCAATTCCTTTATGTATCCGAGTAATTAACCATAACGAATTTTCAGTATTTTGCAGTACCCAACCCTACTTGTACAAATTTATAAACGTCAACAATGCATTCTTCATTCCTCTTCCTCCTTTCATCATTTGTCAATACTTTTGAGATCATTTTATTATTAAATTAAATTCGTTTCATGCTCCATCATATCCTCATATTAATACCTCCTTTTAAATATTCCCAAATGTCTAAAAAAATACAAAAATAAGGGACTCTTCTAAGAACCAAATTATGGAAAAACCCCAGAGCTTGTAAAAAAAATCCCCAAAATATTTTAACACATTCAAAACGATAATTTTTTTCCATCAAAATACATACAATGGGGAAACCTCAAAAATCTTATGGAAAAATAATAAATATTTATCCAATAAAAAAATAATATTCATTTAAATCAAATCTTAATTTTGTTTCTACAATTAAATATAATTTATAGTTAACACAAGTGTTAATAAGTCATTGAGGACATTTGATACCTCCCTTGGGAAAATCTACATGGCTTATGAAGGAAACACTCGACTCTCGTAATTTGTTTGTTTACATGGTGGAAGCCAAATCGTAGGTCTCAAATAAAAATCACATTTAAAAAAAATTAAAACAAGACGGGTACAAAGTTATCAAGAAACCCTTTTTTGAGTGTAAAGTTTCTGACATGAGAATATGATACTTTTTATTTCTAATTTGCCAAGTGTTTTATTCTAGGGAATAGCTAAGAGAGTCAATTGTTTTAATAATCTCAACCCCAGCTACTACATGATATCATTGTGTATTAAAAAGGAATGTAAGAGAGAGGGAAGAATATAAAGCGTGTGGTGAGTAATGAGAGAGTCTTCCCCTATAAGAAACAACAATACAATCTTTTGGCTATAGAGTTATAGAAGCTGGATGCTGGAAATTGAGTTTGACCATGGCTCTGTATATAAGGCTGAGAGAGGTAGAGGGATGAGACCTCCAAACAGACGGTTCATTGACACTTAGTGGGCAACAAGTGGTATGCATACCACTTGTTGTACCTGTGAGTCTCTGCATATGCCTTTATAACCCTAATCATCATGAATAGACAGGGCGCTCCATAACCTCCTCTTCTTACCCCTCCATCCAACTTCCCATGTGAATTCAACTCCACTCATTCCACTCTTTATTTATCTTCCCTCTCCTCCAAACTATCACCATTCCATTCACATATTTCACCACAAACCCTTTTTTGTACTCTACAATTTTTATGTCATTTCAAATCATTTTAAAATGATCAAGTTTTTTCTGTCCAATAAAAGTCTCCCTCCTATTTTTTTGCATCTTTGTGAATATTCTGCAAAGGAAAGAAGGTTATGGGGCAACCTGTATTGTACAAGCAAGCAAGCTTTTACGATAAACTACTGTAAACGCTATACAGAGTATCCAGCAGACACACACACACACACACAAGAGTCCGAACACCTGTGTATGACTCTTATATAAGAACATGGCAAACGACGAAGAGGAGAAAAAACGAGCATAGATACACTTGGTGAATACAAAGTATAAAATTATGTTTTTCACCATTTCATTATATGATATATATATATATATAATGATTCCTTTTAATCACAGAACGGTGGAGCTCCTCAACAAGTGGTTTTCGCTATGCCCACTTGCTTTCCTTTCTGTCTCTCCGTCTCTCTCTCTCTTGTGTGTGTGTACATGTATGTACACACTCAAGTCTGCATAATTGTCACATCAATTTTGTATATGTAGTCATGTAAAGATATAGGAAAAAACTTCCTCTAGAGTCCAATGTTGATACCCCCGCTTTTTTTTGCCTACATGGAATCTTGATAGAATCTTTTAAAACTTGTATATGTTCTATGTCACTCTATAGATGTAGACAATTCAATAGTGTTAGAAGGAATTAAACTTACGTTACGCATTAAAAAAATGACTACGTCAATCCCCTCTACACTAGTCAAAGCCAGTATGAAAGAGCCAGCCCTTAATTTCTGATGGTAAATATAATGAGCAATAACTAAAGCATTCCAATAGTTAAGAATTATTAGTTCTAATCCCTCAGGCCACTTTACCTCTCTCTCTCGAATGTCATGCTTTCAACTTGAAATCTTAACCCCTATAGTCTCCCATTTAATACTGATACAACATGTAAATACAGTCAAGATTTTCATTGATTGGATGCTGGTGAAAAACTCCGTGCTCGGAATTTTCTTTTTATGTTGTGTGTCTGTGTGTTTGTATTATAGAGATACCCAAACAAAAGCTCTTGGGGAATATTTTTCACATGTTTCATCTTGTACCCTCCCTCTCTAAATATTTCACATTATCTCCGTGTCACTAAAGTAACTTGATTTTTTTTTTTTTGAAAAAAAGAGTCTTTTATTGTCATTTCATTTGAAAGAGAGGATTTTGCATGGAATGTTACAAATGACTTTTTTGTACAAATCCCACCTCTCATGTCTTCCTATTTGACGTTACACAAGAAAGCTAAAGGACAATGGAAATGGTTCTAGTGCTCTGATTATTTATTCAATTCTTTCTACTTTTTTCTCATAAAATCCTCGTTTTTCTTGATTTATAAAGAAAGAATTTCCTATACTTTGAGAGTTTTAAACTTTTTCATGTTAATGAACAAGAAAAAACATTTTTCTTATTGGTTGAATTCTCCTATTGGTTGAGATTCTTTTTATTTATTATACAGGTTCAATGCATTTAATTGCAAGCAAGAATGCACACTAAATAAAACATGGTGAGGAAAACACTTTCCTGGTGAAAATGAGAATGCTAATTGAATCTCTCTCTCTTTTCTTGTATTTGTGTAGACGTAGAGGAAGTTTAAACAAGTTGAACTTAAGTCAAGACTATTGCAAAAGTTGCACACATCAAGAGAGAGAGAGAGATGCAGTTTGCAAAAAATTACCTGAGAAGCTGAACCTGACATTGCAACGATGATAATTGCAATGGTGAGTGGAATGCAAGTTATGGGGTATGCAACGAATTTATTTGTTATTTTTCTCTCCTTTCAAAAAAACTCAACAGTCGTTTATCAATGGCACGTCCTCTTTCTCATGTCATAATCATCAAATCTTACAAACTTGTCATGGTCCACTTGTCATACATTCTACACTTAATCCTTTCAAGAAAAACTCTTCAATTGAAAAGTGCAAAAAAGTCAAATCCTCCTCTTCTTGCTTCAGGTGGAATTAACCATATACAGAATTTTTATAAAACAACAGATTTTAATTGTACGATAAATATTAACAATTAAATACAAGAGATTGTAGCAAAAACAATACAAAAACAATTGTTTTTTGCAATGTTTTTTTAATTCTTCAAATCAAGAAACTTCTCTGGATCAAAATAAGTATAATATAAAAGACCTGAAAAGATTTTAAATCCGTGATTTAAAATATTCAAAATTAATTAAGGTATCCTTTTCAAAAACAAAGCAAAAGTTATCTTGATTCGCAAATTGCAAAATGAAAAATAATAGAGAGGGGTTTAGATAGTTATGAAGGGATAATACATATTTTGTAGGAGGGTTTGTCATGACCATCTTGTTGATACTCCCTTGGAGTTTGACTGCCATTTTGATTCTTTCTACCCACAGGAATTTATCGTTTTCACACATAATTTAACTTTTTTTTCCCTTCCCCATGCCGAGCTCATAGACATTTTGACTAGCTAACAATTTTTGCTATATAAAATATTTGTCATATATATACAAAGCTGCACAACTAAATAGACAATAGACTATTTGAACAATCTCTCAAAAATACATTCCTCCATCTCCAACTTGCACAACGAACCCTTCCATTTCAAGAGTCTTCATCTCACCTGTAAATTAAACTCTGTCTCTCTCACCAGTCCAGACTAGAACATTTTAAGGACAGTTTAAACAATCATCATATTTTGTATTTCAATCCCCCCCCTCTCTATCCATTTTTTCACCATACTTTAATTATAATGTAGAGTCCAAAATATGCTAATTTGAGGGGGGAGGAGGAGGGAGGGGAGAATGGAGAAAAAACGAGCATAAATTCCATATGAAATTTTTTTAATATAAATTTGTACCCTATCTTATAACTCAGCATTTGTTTTTGAGAGTGGAGAGAGAGAGAGAGATGAAATAAAAAAAATGGAAAGACTATGAAGCTTAATGATGGTGCTTGGGACTTGGCCAGAGAAAACTGGAATGAAACACAAGAATTGAAAAACCAGAAATGAAAAGGTGAGGGACTATCACAGACAGAGAGAGAGAGAGAGAGTCCATCATCTCCAGCAGAGGACATTTTTAGTAGTTAAAAAAATTCTACAATTATTTATCATTGTCCTATTCCTTGCTACATATCCATGATTTCTTTTTTATCAAATTACTTTTTGCAATATCCCCCTACTACTCGTATACTTGTTTGTCTACATTTTTACGTCTCCTTTTTTTATTTTCTCAGTAATGCAATACTCACCTAAATAAAATGTAAGAGGGAGAGAGAGAGAGAGAGAGAGGGGAAAAAAAGAATTATAGAGCAGGTTAGTACTTACATGTTTATTTATTCTCCATGTCGGAATTCTAAATTATTTTCAAAAACTCTCCATGTACTTTTGAACACCATACAGGTTCGGAGTAGACACGTGTACTATTTTTATCACTTTGAGAGTCTATCCACAATTAAATTTATAGATGATGATCGTCATGTTGCAATTTTCTGATACTTTTTTTTTGTTATGGAAGATCATCCCATGGAATAAATTTCTATCTCTACATGTTCCTGCACGAACAATCTTTTTGTAGTCAAGTCCTTTTTCTTTTGTGTTGTAAAAAAGTACAAGTGCATTTTATATTTAACCCTTGAATTTCTAAAACTCTTTTCTGACTACTTCATAAGTTCATAGACAAGGACGATGCAACTGTTATAATTAGACAGTGTCAATTTTCCAAATGCTTCTGCTTTGGCTTCTGTTGTGTAATCAACTTTTTTGACTATATTTTTACATAAGAATTTATTTTATGTCTAGCTTTTTACCCTTTTTTCCATCATATTCCCCCTCAAGCTCGTTATCAACCTGTACTATTTTTTTTCTTCTTCTAGTGAAGCCGTCAGAGTCTCTTTTTATCTTTATTTTGTTGAATTGCCGGTTTTTCCCTTGTTGATCTCTTCTTTTCCATTTCTTTTTTGCATGTTAAATAAAATTTAAATTCAGTCTACACGTAATATTTAACTTGAAGCTCATTGTTTTCCATTTTAAATACATGAAACAATGGAATATCCAGTATGCCGATGTGTAGTTTGTAGAATTTAATTAGAAATCAAAGAGGATTAAAGATGTCTCCCATTTTAAACCCCCGTGTAATATTCTTCTCACCTCTCTCTCTCTCCCCTCAATGACTTGACACTAGAATGAAGAAATCAATCCATCAATCAAAACATTTTCATTTCATTGTAAAAACACACAGAGAGAATATCTCAATTCAAACTTTCTCTTCAAGAATATTATCATGATTTTTTTAAAAATAATAAATGGATCAAAATATAAGAAGAATATTTGAAATCATTTAATAATCATCTTGTACAAATTGCATAGATTGAAAAAAATAAAACATTTATTGTACCTACTCATAACCCCACCGCTATTCGTCTCTATTATTATATTTTGGTTGGAGATCGTGAGCATGAAGAATCAATAGAAAATCTCTACACATTTTTTTATTGTAATAAACTTTAGCAAAAGAAAAATGTGCAAAGCTTTTTATTTTCTTTTACAAATAACAAATATTTAATATTGAATATACATAAAGAAGGGGGGAGGGGTGAATCAAGTTCATACTCGTATATGGAAAGTTTTTTTTTATAAAAAAAAGTTTCACAAAAACCACACTAAATTTTCACAGTGTTTTTGCCATACATTTTTTTTGTGTCATGATTGTACCGGTAAAGTTGTTCCCTTTAATGGTAAAAATATTATGGGAAAGAGTGTAGAAATGAAGGAGAGGTGGTTTTTGGCAAGAGAATTGGTTTGTTGTACAAAATATCTATTATTATTAGTCATATTATCAAAGTGTAAAACAAAATTAAAGGGGGGGAATGGAATAAAAGTGCAGTTTGTGTGAGAGAGTGGAACTAATTGATGAATTTTAAAAAAAATCTGCAACATGTATCACCTTTAAATAAATCTGTACACCATTAATTGTCTGTGGGAATACATACCAAGGCATCATTTTTTTAATGAATGCAAAATGTGGAGCAGCGTATATAAAAATTAAGTATGTACAGCTGTAAGTACACTCACATGTATGATGTACTCATGTCAATTGAATATTTTCCCAATGCACATTTTTTTCTCTTAGTCACTTCGTCTTTCTCTTTGTAATTAACTTTCAACCATTTTCGTCTCTTGGGATCATGATGCACCATTCCCCTTTGTTATTTAGTAATGTCTACTGCCTATACTCGTATAGATTACAGATTATAATAAAGAGAGAGAGATAATTTTGCATTAAGATGGTTGTGCAGCACAAAAAAAGAGATGCACATTTTAATATTATAACCTACCCTAACATGAAATACATTGTATTGTACATAATGTCTGTTATCTCTTAATTGTTTTTGAGAAAGTTGTACATTTTTTTGTATTTTTAGAATGTGACCAGGAACTCATGTCATTTTATTTTGACAGGAAAAAAATGGAATGCAGGAAACATTGAGGGGATAGAATTTTCAGATGGATCATAATAAATTGACCACGAACTGCATCTCAACTGCAGTCAGTTCGTGTGTGTACATTCCAAAATAAATGGCCATTAATGCATCTTAATCTTTTGTCCAAAGGGTTTAAATGAACGAGAGAAAGAGATAAATGAGGGACTCGAATAATTTTTCATGGTTGGTAAAAAGTAAATGTAATCGTCTAGACACTCACAACACGTCCACTAATATTCTGTAATTGGGACAAGTGCAATTTTTTTAATATAAATGTACTGCAACTTTTCTGATTGCACTTACAAAGTGCAATCTCTTCACAGATACTTGTACAATCTTCAATAGAGAAAAGACTTTAAAGTTAAAGTCCAATTTGACAATGGAGAGAGAGACCGAGGGTGGAGGAGCTTTGAGTAAACAAGCCATTCATTATTTATTTCCTTATTCTTCATTCCCCCCTCTCTCACAATTATTATATTCATAACAATATGAGATAGCGTTAGGCAAATAATAAGTCTAAACAAAAACATTATATATAGACTGTACAACAAAGCACTTTAATATGCATTCCAGTTTAATGGATACTTAACTACCGGGTTATTAAAAACACACGGAATTTATTATAACCCCTTCCGTCTCTCTCTCTGTATTTGTAATTTGTGTGTATAAATATAGGACGACTTGAAGACTGAACGTAGGATGGTTTTTTTTGAATTGGTAACGGTAAAATATGAGATTAAAGTTGAGAGCAAAAAAATTAAGATTGGAATTCTCTATCTCTCTCTTGCTGTTCGACTATCTGATTCATCATGTGGCTCTCTTGTATGTATTACCATTTACATTGTACTGCCCTCCTCTTATATGCAACTTGACTCCTTCATTTTTGTGGCTTGCTTAGACACTGTCGAGTCTTTTGATGATTATGGATTGTGACCGGGGTTTGGCCATTTTGACGTATCAAACACAAACACAAAAGATATAGACAAATAACAAGCAATGCAAAACGAAAAAATAAATACACAACAGATACATAAAATGTATACATGTGTATTATAATCATTTTATTTCATGAGCTCTGTTCAAATTCTTGATTACAAACTAAATATCAGAAAAAACCCCCATGGACTGGAGTAATACATGAAATAATATTATTTTATTTGTATGCAGTCTACAAATTTATCAGTCAATCGTGTCAATAGTGTGAACAATCACCAAAATATTGTTTTTTCCAGTCTCTACATGATTTGCTCCATGTGCTCGTCTAGACTCCATTTCGATTACTAATAATCCAATATCCCCCCGCTCCCCTATTCTCCATCACTGTTCAATAATGTACCATTTTATTAGTTTTTAATTTACTTTGTCATTTGGGAAATTGAAATCAAGTTGTTTTTTTAAAAAAAAACACTAATCGAGTTGCTCATTAAGGAATTTATTTTGCTTGATATCCAACTCAAAGCTCAAAGATTAAAATTAAAAGACACATGTTGATTAAATTATAATTCAAATTTTTTTGTGCATTTAATGCACTTTGTATAATTTTTTTAAATAAAATTAACATGTGTACATGGACATTTTGATTATATAATCAAAGTTGAAAATAGGACAAGAAAATGACGAGTAAAAAAATTGATAAACTTTTCCAAGGTTTCATCTAAGGTTAAGTTCGAAAATGTAAAATTAATCAGTACGTTCTGTGGTGGAGACTCAAGAAAATGAAAATGGACACATTTTCAATCGGATATTTTTCTGTTTTTCATGACTCCATGGAAAAATTTGCATGAGGATGCATGGCAAGACATCATGAATAATAAATCTTTGGCATGATAATAAAATTATTGGGTGAAAACTGTTTTTTAGGAGGCGGAAGGAAGGGTCACGAAAAATAAAATTAAGTAGAACATTCTAACAGAGTCTTCAAAAAGTCTAATCTTTGTAGAAAACATTTTGTGATGCATCATCATTTTCATTGAGGAGGCTAAAAAACTTGACTTGACTTAAATTTTTCATTCATTTGAATCACTCATAAAAATTATTTATCAATTTTTTCCATATGTAAAGTTGAAAGAAAAAAAACAATGTTGTGCAGTATTCTAAAATATTGAAAATTTAATTTCCTACACGGTCCAAAAAATATAAACTTTAAACTGATTACTGAGATTCTTTAGTGGCAACACTGAAAAGACTCAGTGGGGGAGTGTAGGAAATGTTGAACAGCAGTTTAAGTGCATTTTATTAACTACATTGAATTAAAATGTTAATTAGGTAGTCGTCATCAACTCTAAAAATGGAACACATGTAAAATCATTATCATTAAATTCCCAGGTTCATGGCCCATTTCAAAATCCGTCTCAAAGAATAAAATTTTAAATGGGACTACGACTACATATTTAACTTGCATGAGCCACCAATTCTCCATTAGTCAGCTAAAAACTTTACTAGATTTTTTTTACTAAAACTGACTACACAATATTTTTTTTTACAAGATTGTCAAGAAATGGTCTTGGCATGCATTATGGCATGTTTTTTGGAACAAAATTATCACTTTTCACGTGCTTTCCATTCATCATTTGCATACTAAAAAGGTACTCACACACAGAGAGTCAGAGAGAGAGAGAGAGTGTGTCAAAATAATGAGATTTTAGAATATTATTTTTTAAATGTCATGAAAACTTTGATGGATCATGACAATGTGTATAGAGAGAGAGAGATACAAAAAGTATATACACTTGAAAACTGTTGACCTACATTAAGTTTATATGGAAAAATATGAAATCAAATGATGGCAGGAAGTTAGTGACTATGGTAGATAAAAGAATAAATAATAAATACTTGTACAGACAGAGAGAGAGAGAGAGTATAACTGACATAGTCACATGTTCCAGTTCCTAAGTGAAGTTACCTTATGTCAACATAATGTGGATAAAAATGCATTTCATACGACATTTAATGTGTCCTATTTATCACCCCCCTTCCCTAATTATTATTTACACGCCAGTATGAAAAATTCACACAAAATATTATGTTGTATATTTAACTCATACAAATAAACTGCAGGCTCTAAAATATTCAACACAATCAAATTACAAGCAGTTTTTATCGTTAATCTCTTTATTTTTCAAAATTTCTTAACTGAATGACTTATTGCTCACTGTTTCAATTGAGAATATTTAGTATACCTTTTATTCATCATCATATCATTTGGTCCAACTGTATGAACTCAGGTCAAGGTTCTGCAAAAGATGACCCGAAATGTTCTCATGCCCTTAAAAATTTATATAAACCCCTGTTATGTCTCTGGCATATGAGACAATGTGACAAAAATTATTGGAAAGTTTGTCCTTGTAACTAACATGTGAGAAATGGCATTGACTAGTTTAAAAATAGTTAATATTTTTTTGTACAAAAAATACATGTTAAAATTGTGATACAGTTCATGATCACGAGATCAGAACGCTTCTCAAATCATGGAGATGACGCGTTCCAATTGAATTTTGATGCTGT